>ONZH01001887.1:0-261199 GCA_900303285.1 Rhinella marina | reverse complement strand
GCTGCCTTTTTCGGTGCTGCGCAGACCACCACCTCTCCACTGCTTTCCTCGCTGGACATCACCCCTGGCCAAGTGGGGTCGGTCATTTCGTCATCCACCACCTCCTCTTCCACTTCCTCACTCTGCTCCTCCTCCTGCCCACTGGACATTCCAACAGCCTCCCTTGATGGCAACTGCGTCTCATCATCATCATCGCTCATGATAACAGATGCTGGCTCAGGGTCCACATCAGCAGGAGATGGCGAAAACTCAAGTGTTTGGGCATCACTACAAACAAATTCCTCTGCTAGCTCCTGGGATTCTTCCGGCACATCTGAAAAAGGACCCGAAAAGAGCTCCTGGGAGGGGTCAATGGTGGGATGACTCTGTTGGCCAGGTGTGGAGGAAGGAGGGTCAGAGTGAGACTGTGTGGATGACTGGCTGGTGGACAACTGTGTGGAAGCGCTATCGGCTATCCATTGCACCACCTGTTCAACCTGCTCAGGCCTCAACAGCGGTGTAACCCGCCCCCTGCTTAACTGTCCCATAAAGGCAGGGATTCTGGATGAGCGGGATCCTGGCTGACCCTCACCAGCACGCATTGTATCCCCACTGGCTTCAACAAGGCCCCCAACAGCATTTCCGCGCCCCCGTCCTCGTCCACGTCCTATTCCGCTAGCCCCCCGCCGCATTTTATTTTTTTTTGGTTACAATATTTTGCCTTCACAGCCGTGAAATTAGTTTGCAAGAGAACGCACAGTACAGTTGCCAATTATAAGGCCTATATATTGTATATTTCAAGGTACACAGCCGTGTACTAAGTGATCAGACGGTGTGTATGAACACCAGGTATGAGAAATTACTTTGCAAGAGAACGCACAGTACAGTTGCCAATTATAAGGCCTATATATTGTATATTTCAAGGTACACAGCCGTGTGTACTAAGTGATCAGACGGTGTGTATGAACACCAGGTTATGAGAAATTACTTTGCAAGAGAACGCACAGTACAGTTGCCAATTATAAGGCCTATATATTGTATATTTCAAGGTACACAGCCGTGTACTAAGTGATCAGACGGTGTGTATGAACACCAGGTTATGAGAAATTACTTTGCAAGAGAACGCACAGTACAGTTGCCAATTATAAGGCCTATATATTGTATATTTCAAGGTACACAGCCGTGTACTAAGTGATCAGACGGTGTGTATGAACACCAGGTATGAGAAATTACTTTGCAAGAGAACGCACAGTACAGTTGCCAATTATAAGGCCTATATATTGTATATTTCAAGGTACACAGCCGTGTACTAAGTGATCAGACGGTGTGTATGAACACCAGGTATGAGAAATTACTTTGCAAGAGAACGCACAGTACAGTTGCCAATTATAAGGCCTATATATTGTATATTTCAAGGTACACAGCCGTGTACTAAGTGATCAGACGGTGTGTATGAACACCAGGTATGAGAAATTACTTTGCAAGAGAACGCACAGTACAGTTGCCAATTATAAGGCCTATATATTGTATATTTCAAGGTACACAGCCGTGTACTAAGTGATCAGACGGTGTGTATGAACACCAGGTTATGAGAAATTACTTTGCAAGAGAACGCACAGTACAGTTGCCAATTATAAGGCCTATATATTGTATATTTCAAGGTACACAGCCGTGTACTAAGTGATCAGACGGTGTGTATGAACACCAGGTTATGAGAAATTACTTTGCAAGAGAACGCACAGTACAGTTGCCAATTATAAGGCCTATATATTGTATATTTCAAGGTACACAGCCGTGTACTAAGTGATCAGACGGTGTGTATGAACACCAGGTATGAGAAATTACTTTGCCAAGAGAACGCACAGTACAGTGGCAATTATAAGGCCTATATATTGTATATTTCAAGGTACACAGCCGTGTACTAAGTGAATCAGACGGTGTGTATGAACACCAGGTATGAGAAATTACTTTGCAAGAGAACGCACAGTACAGTTGCCAATTATAAGGCCTATATATTGTATATTTCAAGGTACACAGCCGTTGTACTAAGTGATCAGACGGTGTGTATTGAACACCAGGTTTGAGAAATTATTTTTCAGAGAACGCACAGTTACAGTTGCCAATTGAAAGGCCCTATTATTGTATATTTCAAGTACACAGCCGTGTACTAAGTGATCAGACGGTGTGTATGAACACCAGGTTTGAGAAATTACTTTGCAAGAGAACGCACAGTTACAGTTGCCAATTATAAGGCCTATATATTGTATATTTCAAGGTACACAGCCGTGTACTAACTGTTCAGACGGTGTGTATGAACACCAGGTATGAGAAATTACTTTGCAAGAGAACGCACAGTACAGTTGCCAATTATAAGGCCTATATATTGTATTTCAAGGTACACAGCCGTTTGTTACTAAGTGATCAGACGGTGTGTATGAACACCAGGTATGAGAAATTACTTTGCAAGAGAACGCACAGTACAGTTGCCAATTATAAGGCCTATATATTGTATATTTCAAGGTACACAGCCGTGTACTAAGTGATCAGACGGTGTGTATGAACACCAGGTCATGAGAAATTACTTTGCAAGAGAACGCACAGTACAGTTGCCAATTATAAGGCCTATATATTGTATATTTCAAGGTACACAGCCGTGTACTAAGTGATCAGACGGTGTGTATGAACACCAGGTATGAGAAATTACTTTGCAAGAGAACGCACAGTACAGTGCCAATTATAAGGCCTATATATTGTATATTTCAAGGTACACAGCCGTGTACTAAGTGATCAGACGGTGTGTATGAACACCAGGTATGAGAAATTACTTTGCAAGAGAACGCACAGTACAGTTGCCAATTATAAGGCCTATATATTGTATATTCAAGGTACACAGCCGTGTACTAAGTGATCAGACGGTGTGTATAAACACCAGGTTTGAGAAATTACTTTGCAAGAGAACGCACAGTACAGTTGCCAATTATAAGGCCTATATATTGTATATTTTCAAGGTACACAGCCGTGTACTAAGTGATCAGACGGTGTGTATGAACACCAGGTATGAGAAATTACTTTGCAAGAGAACGCACAGTACAGTTGCCAATTATAAGGCCTATATATTGTATATTTCAAGGTACACAGCCGTCTACTAAGTGATCAGACGGTGTGTATGAAACACCAGGTATGAGAAATTACTTTGCAAGAGAACGCACAGTACAGTTGGCAATTATAAGCCTATATATTGTATATTTCAAGGTACACAGCCGGTGTACTAAGTGATCAGACGGTGTGTATGAACACCAGGTTTGAGAAATTACTTTGCCAAGAGAACGCACAGTACAGTTGCCAATTATAAGGCCTATATATTGTATATTTCAAGGTACACAGCCGTCTGTACTAAGTGATCAGACGGTGTGTATGAACACCAGTATGAGAAATTACTTTGCAAGAGAACGCACAAGTACAGTTGCCAATTATAAGGCCTATATATTGTATATTTCAAGTACACAGCCGTTGTACTAAGTGATCAGACGGTGTGTATTGAACACCAGGTATGAGAGAAATTACTTTGCAAACGAACGCACAGTACAGTTGCCAATTATAAGGCCTATATATTGTATTATTTCAAGGTACACAGCCGTGTACTAAGTGATCAGACGGTGTGTATGAACACCAGGTTATGAGAAATTACTTTGCAAGAGAACGCACAGTACAGTTGCCAATTATAAGGCCTATATATTGTATATTTTCAAGGTACACAGCCGTGTACTAAGTGATCAGACGGTGTGTATGAACACCAGGTATGAGAAATTACTTTGCAAGAGAACGCACAGTACAGTTGCCAATTATAAGGCCTATATATTGTATATTTCAAGGTACACAGCCGTGTACTAAGTGATCAGACGGTGTGTATGAACACCAGGTATGAGAAATTACTTTGCAAGAGAACGCACAGTACAGTTGCCAATTATAAGGCCTATATATTGTATTATTTCAAGGTACACAGCCGTGTACTAAGTGATCAGACGGTGTGTATGAACACCAGGTTATGAGAAATTACTTTGCAAGAGAACGCACAGTACAGTTGGCCAATTATAAGGCCTATATATTGTATATTTCAAGGTACACAGCCGTGTTACTAAGTGATCAGACGGTGTGTATGAACACCAGGTATGAGAAATTACTTTGCAAGAGAACGCACAGTACAGTTGCCAATTTATAAGGCCTATATATTGTATATTTCAAGGTACACAGCCGTGTACTAAGTTGATCAGACGGTGTGTTATGAACACCAGGTATGAGAAATTACTTTGCAAGAGAACGCACAGTACAGTTGGCCAATTATAAGGCCTATATATTGTATATTTCAAGGTACACAGCCGTTCTGTACTAAGTGATCAGACGGTGTGTATGAACACCAGGTATGAGAAATTACTTTGCAAGAGAACGCACAGTACAGTTGCCAATTATAAGGCCTATATATTGTATATTTCAAGGTACACAGCCGTGTACTAAGTGATCAGACGGTGTGTATGAACACCAGGTATGAGAAATTACTTTGCAAGAGAACGCACAGTACAGTTGCCAATTATAAGGCCTATATATTGTATATTTCAAGTACAACAGCCGTGTACTAAGTGATCAGACGGTGTGTATGAACACCAGGGTATGAGAAATTACTTTGCAAGAAGAACGCACAGTACAGTTGGCCAATTATAAGGCCTAATATATTGTATATTTCAAGGTACACAGCCGTGTACTAAGTGATCAGACGGTGTGTATGAACACCAGGTATGAGAAATTACTTTGCAAGAGAACGCACAGTACAGTTGGCAATTATAAGGCCTATATATTGTATATTTCAAGGTAACACAGCCGTGTACTAAGTGATCAGACGGTGTGTATGAACACCAGGTATGAGAAATTACTTTGCAAGAGAACGCACAGTACAGTTGCCAATTATAAGGCCTATATATTGTATATTTCAGGGTACACAGCCGTGTACTAACTGTTCAGACGGTGTTGTATGAACACCAGGTATGAGAAATTACTTTGCAAGAGAACGCACAGTACAGTTGCCAATTGAAAGGCCCTAATATATTGTATATTTCAAAGGTACACAGCCGTGTACTAAGTGATCAGACGGTGTGTATGAACACCAGGTATGAGAAATTACTTTGCAAGAGAACGCCACAGTTACAGTTGGCAATTATAAGGCCTATATACTGTATATTTCAAGTACACAGCCGTGTACTAAGTGATCAGACGGTGTGTATTGAACACCAGGTTTGAGAAATTACTTTTGCAAGAGAACGCACAGTACAGTTGCCAATTATAAGGCCTATATATTGTAATATTTCAAGGTACACAGCCGTTACTAAGTAGATCAGACGGTGTGTATGAACACCAGGTATGAGAAATTACTTTACAAGAGAACGCACAGTACAGTTGGCAATTATAAGGCCTATATATGTATATTTCAAGGTACACAGCCGTGTACTAAGTGATCAGACGGTGGTGTATGAACACCAGGTATGAGAAATTAACTTTGCAAGAGAACGCACAGTTACAGTTGGCAATTATAAGGCCTATATATTGTATATTTCAAGGTACACAGCCGTGTACTAAGTGATCAGACGGTGTGTATGAACACCAGGTATGAGAAATTACTTTGCAAGAGAACGCACAGTACAGTTGCCAATTATAAGGCCTATATATTGTATATTTCAAGGTACACAGCCGTGTACTAAGTGATCAGACGGTGTGTATGAACACCAGGTTTGAGAAATTACTTTGCAAGAGAACGCACAGTACAGTTGCCAATTGAAAGGCCTATATATTGTATATTTCAAGGTACACAGCCGTGTACTAAGTGATCAGACGGTGTGTATTGAACACCAGGTATGAGAAATTACTTTGCAAGAGAACGCACAGTACAGTTGGCAATTATAAGGCCTATATACTGTATATTTCAAGGTACACAGCCGTGTACTAAGTGATCAGACGGTGTGTATGAACACCAGGTTTTGAGAAAATTTCTTTGCAAGAGAACGCACAGTACAGTTGCCAATTGAAAGGCCTATATATTGTATATTCAAGTACACAGCCGTGTACTAAGTGATCAAGACGGTGTGTATGAACACCAGGTTGAGAAATTACTT
Organism: Rhinella marina; assembly: GCA_900303285.1. NCBI lineage: Eukaryota > Metazoa > Chordata > Amphibia > Anura > Bufonidae > Rhinella > Rhinella marina. Next base: position 255,062 of record ONZH01001887.1, on the reverse strand, counting down.
TGCAAGAGAACGCACAGTACAGTTGCCAATTGAAAGGCCTATATATTTTATATTTCAAGGTACACAGCAGTAGTGCCAAATATAGTTTGGTATGTAGCAGAGCACCTAATACACCACTAATGCCTCTCTCTGTCCCTACTCCAGCAGCTATCCCTGAATACGGCAGCCGTTCTCTGTAAAGTGTATCTTGTAGTAAAGCTATCACTGTACTGCACTATAGTAGCCCTGATAAGGGCTTTTAATCACGGCTCCTGCCTGTCCAACAGCTAAAACCTGTCTCTCCCTTCTCCAGCCTCTGTCCCTGACTAAGTTCACGCAGCATATGCGATACGAGCAGGGAAGAGCTGAGTTTTTAATATTCGAGGTCACATGGTTTTTCCAGCCAATGCATGTAGACGCCGTTTTCGCGCTGCCAGCGTGCTCAGCGTGCCTGTCATACCCCCCCTGCATGGTGATTGGTGGAAAAAGAGCGCCAGGGAAGGTGGGAGGGGAAACAAATTCTAAGTGCGCCATCGCCGTTATACTCGAAAGAAATCGAGCACGCCGAATATCGTAGTATTCGATCGAATACCAGCTCGATCGAACACTACTCGCTCATCTCTATTAATTACCACAGATAGCTTACTCTGTATCTAGCCAGTGCCCCCCTAGAAATCAACCTACTGGGAAATTGCCCTGTAAAGTCGATGGCCAAGGCGCCTCTATGTTGGCTGTTAGGTCTCATGGCCTGTGGGTCCTGTGTTGCAGCAGCAGTGATTGCCATGTGGCACTGCGTGATATTAAAGTAGAGACATACTTATAAGAGGCCACCTTGATGTAGTAAGTGGGCCTATGCATTTTGATCAAAACATATACTAAAAGCCTCAATGCTACATGTTTTTAAATTGTGATCGAATGCAATAACAGATCAATGCATGGCATGTGGATGTGCGATCCATGTCTTTTTTCTCTATAGGTTGGCATAACTAAATGCAGCATTGCAGTAACCAGTTATGTCCACTACAAATAGTGTAGTTCTTGCTCTGAGCAACTGCAGAACAGCTGATCAGCGGGGGTGTTGGGTGTTGGACTCCACGATCAGAAATTGACAGCCTATTCTCAGGATATGAAAGGGTGAGAAACCTATGTATTTTAAGGGTCTCCACACACATATTGTGTCTGGTGATTTTTTAACATTTAAAAAAAAGCCAGAATATCTGCATGCAGCTACCATGACCAGCGAAGAGTCAAATCTGGAAAACAGGCAGAAGTCAGTACATAGGCAGACAAATGTATATCAGCACAACTTAGTAGAACACTAGAGAAGTAAAAACCTATTGCCTAAAGCACCCGAAGGGGGCCAGCTATTGGATGGTGAGAATTAGGGTGAAAGAACTGGAGGTAATGTGCATGAACCCTATGGGCGGAGAAGGAGAGGCCTTGTAGTTAGCGGACCTCAACCTGCATGGAGGCACAGAGCAACCCCAGTAGCTTAGCCCTTCAAGAAGATAGGGAGAGCGGCAAGCAGGTCCATACCTTTGGGACTCAGAAGACTGGGGTTGAGCAGAACAGTGGTTCAGATTAGTTGTTATGTGAACTGTAACCTGTTGAGGGTTTTGCTAGCATGCCACAATGATGTATTGATTTGTATCATGAGAAATTGGAGACCTTAACTGAATTTGTGGAATGCTAAGGGTGGACTCATCTGTAATTTACCCTTGTTGACCCAAAAGAATGTCCAGTTTGTCCTAAAAAGGAAAAAGTCCTCTTGACCCAGTTGGTGATCAGATTAGATCAACGCTCAACTAAGCTTTTTTCTGTGTTTACATGACTTTATATTATTAAGCCAGAAGAATTTATGTAAGCCTTTCTCGAAGCAATCAGTTTGACTGATCTCACTGTGGAGGAGTTATGATGTTGGCGTACTGCCTTGCCTTCCATAAGTGGACAGAAGAACACCGCACTCAGTCTTTATTAAAACTCTGAGGTGCTAGAGCAGACTCCTAATCCAGATCCATATGTAGGAAATATCAATCAAAGTTAATGTTCTTATTATTTATTGATGTTTAGAAATAATCCATGAAAAGGCTGAACATTTTTGGTCTTCTGACCTTCATCAGACTGTCTGCATTAGTAATAACATATATATGCTTGTAAGCATTTTATCAACAGTATAATCTGAATATAGACGTGTCACACCAAAGCAAACCATTACAATAATGTATCAAATCAATATATAATGAAAATTGTCTAAATGATAGACCTAAGTCATAAACCTCAGTGAAAGATTGCAAACTCACGTTAATCTGTTTGGGCACCTTGGCATACCTGTATGTCACAGGTCGCGAGAAATGTATGGATCAGGGGCTGAGGGCGCTCCATCCATGGACACAGCTGACACCATGCTCTCTAGTGCCCAGGATCAGAAAACTCTGATCATAGCCATTAAACCCCTTAGACAGCATGGTTAATAGTGACTTCTGCATCGGAGTGCTTAGATGAAAGGGGGGGGGGGCGCTTTCTCTACCCCCTGATCGCCCCACAAAAAAAATAATAAATGGGTGCTGAGTGGTTGTCATGGCTGCTGGGGGCCTTGTTGAAGGCTATGTACACCTTCGGAGGAAAATTTTTTAATGATTGTATGTTACTAATTTTTGGTTTTAAATCGTTTTTTTCAATTGGCCTTTATTAAAAATATTGAGCTGTTCTGTCACAAAGGGTTAACTGTTTTTCTAGCTGTGTGACTGGTACTTTCAGTTTCACTTTGTGCTAGTCATCTAATAAACCTTATCTCTAAACTACTAAGAGATCATAAACACTTATATGAGTCACAATGTTATAAGTAAGATAAAAACTGAGCTATAATGAGTGTTTATAATGTCAGAGAGCAGAGATAAGGAGTCTGTCTGCTTCTGGTCTGATGAAAAAGATAGAAAATCCAAAGGGTTCTACTACAGCATCTCAGCTCTGTACAGAAAAAAAGATGCCATATTTTTAATAAAGACCAATTAAAAAAATGATTTTAGCTCAAAATGAGTATAATGCAGTAATAATTAAAAAAAATGCCCCCAAAGGTCTACATAGCATTTAAGGTCCCTGAGCTTGTCATGTTAGGACTCCCACCCTGCCTCCTACTGTAATCATACAGACCCATAGAATCAGGTTATCAAGACTTTTTACTGCAAAGGGAATGATCATTTTTGTATGGAACATCAAATGGTGTAAAAAACAAACCCTCATATCGCTGGAGGAAAATCGAAAACTATATTACTAAAATTGGTTTGGTCCTTAAGGAGTTAATACACATTCACTTCAGTTCATGTTACATTTAAAGAGGCGAAAAGGAGAACCTCCTTCTTAAAAAACACATGGGATGATGACTTGCACCTTAATGCTTTGTGCAGCCCTAAATTTCCATCTGCTGCCCATAAAATGTATTATTACATAGGTGGACAATGTAATGTATGGCCAAGTCAAGACCTCCAGACCAGTAGCCGCTCTAGCTCATAAAGAGGGATCCTGAGTGGAGGTCTTCCCATTATGATGTCTATATAGTCTAACAAGACAATCACTACACTTAAAGGGGTAATGCCATGATTTATGTCAAAAAAATCATATAGTACATGATGATGCCTTTCTAACAACGCTAGAACCACCCCTGTACCTCACATGGATCCAGAGATTTCCACATTCACTTCATCAGTTGCTCTGCTAGATTATCTTCAGCCTGTCAATTTAGGGGGGGTATCCTTTCTGCTGTAGTTCTCTCCTTGTAACTGCCAGAGCTTCTAACATATGGCTGGTGGCAGTTGAAGATTTAAACTGATCGCATGCGACCACCTCAAAGACAGACAAAAAATAAGGAAAAGAACAAACCGCAGGTGGAGCTATACAAATACATTTTATTGAATAACTCACTGGCTATACTAACTTTTTTAATTACATACAATTACAGAAGTATTTAGATCCAGGCGCTGGTTTGAAAAATGTAGGATATATTTTCTGACCTTGCCCCTTTAACACAAGTAATAGTCTTGTTTGTGTCGTAAAAAGGGGACTGAATATCTGACATCTTACAGCAAGTGTCCCCCGTAGTATTCTTGTTCTTCCACCGTATACCATTATATGCTACGCATATAAAATCTTGGAGTCAGCAGCAGTAACTTTACTGTAACAATGAGATCCCAGTGATTTTGTAGGTTCAAAAATTTGAATCATGTTCCATTCAGACCAATGAAACATATTCTCATTGGACAGTAATACTACAGTAATGAATATCAGTCGTGGTTATTGTGATTGTGAACCATAGTCACTGCCTCTTTGGCCAAATACTGTTGCATACTAATATGCACATGTATGCCACGATAAAACTCAGAGCTGCGAACACTAAAAAGTAATCCCTATAATTTAGCTATTTATTCATGCGTAAAAATGAACTGAAAAAAAAGTCTATATTATCATCACATCATGAGCTGTGCACGCTGGTGGATCCCATTAGACTGTCACATAACGAGCCGAGTCATAGTTGGCAATCATGAATATGTAACCCAAACAAATATGTTCAGGACTTTGACCAGAGAAAACTGACATAGTGGTAAAACGTGTTTTAGTTCTGCTGCATCTTGTGTATTTGGTAAGGGAGCCATATAGTTGCTGTCAATAATACACACATCGACTAAAAAAAATGTACCAAGGAGTTGTCAGAATAAAACTTAATATGTTTGAATAATCAGGGCTGGAATAGGGTTGGTGGAGGCCCCTGGGCACAAAATCTGGTGGGGGCCCCAATATAATTAGAACTTTTTAAAGATAACCATAAAAAAAGGCTACATATACAAAACAATGAATGTACATTAAAGGTGATCAAATTGTAATGAGCTTGTTTCATTATGAATTTCACAAATATTTGTCAAACGAACCTGAAGATTTTCAGGTTCGCTTCAGACCAATCCAGTAAAACAGCGCACTGCACATATTGGTGGACAAAACCATGAGGGAGGAAGAAAAAGCATGCTCACATGATCCTGCGAAGAAGTGGGAGGATGTGCCCTGATTGGCTCAGAGTCTGAAAAACAGTCTCATAAGCCAATCAGGAGTGGCAGCAGGCAGAGAGAGGCCTATGCAGAACGAGCAGATGTCATTCTGTGTTGAGCTGTTGTTGAAGGTGGATGGGTCTATGTGTAAAATTTTAAAAAATTTTACACAGTATACAGGGGCACAAGCAATCATCTCTTGTAGTGTAACAGGGACAGTATAAGGAAATATAGTAAAGAATGGAAAGATATAATTGAGAGACTTTGAACAGCGAAAAGTTCGAGGGAGTGCGACATCGTGCCTTGGAGGCAGGGGTCACAGCATTCCGCCTGATCCTCTTCCTTGCATTCCTGGAGAAGGCTTTCAATGGCATCCTCTCTGACTTTACTGCCGCATTTCTAGTGGGGCACCTTCTTTTTTACTAGGAATAGGAAATGCCACCAAAAGAGTCTCCCTGTTCATGACTTGTGTGAGAGCAGTCAGCATTTGAACTGCCATGAGAAGGAGGTTCAGGGGGTGGCTTGGGACCCCATACATAGCTGTGTTCGTGTTAGTGGCAATGGCACTTGTAGTGATGGTGGTAGCAGTAGTGGCAGTGGTAGCTAAAGTTATGCTCTGGGCAAATACAGAGCCAGGAATCAAGAGGAGAGTGAATGAGCCCACCATGAGATATCACAGTCTGACAAAATTGCCTGGGAGGATGAAGACTATGGAGATGAATGCGTGTTGGACAAAACATTGGATACTGAGGAGGAGGAGGAGAATCAGACATCAGAGGAGAAGGGTGGTGGCTGCTGTGGCAGTAAAGAGTGGAGGCTAAAACCTCCAAAAGAACTGACAAGGCCATATCTGCTTCTATTGTGGTCAGCTCGGGAACTGGTGATGCTGCTTATATTGTGGACGCATGCTCAAAATGTCCCAGACCTAGGCCAAGCTCGACTGCCTCTAGCTTTGTGCGAGCAACTCCCGAATGGCGCTTTTTTTCCCCCCACAAGGCAGGCACACAAAACCACAGCTGTGCAAAATATCTGCAGATTAAAAACACAAATATGTGTACCAGGGCTCTAATCCAGCACATGGGACAGCATCACCGGATCCTGTGGAAAAATAGAACTGGCCAGCATTCTCAATCTGAATAAATCTGTCCTCCCAGAAAATGTTTCAGTTTTCATGCAAATTAATAGTTTTATTCATCAAAAAGTTATTAAAATAAATAGGTTTTCCAGGTTTTTGCACATTTTTAAATCTTAAACTAAGCCTGTTGTACCTGCTGAAAAAAAAATTGCACTTCCTTATTAGAGATGAGCGAATCAAAGTTGACGAAGCGGAATTCAATCCGAATTTCAGGAAAAATGGTTGCTGCCCATAATGCCATGCAGATAGCCAATCAGCAGATAGCCAGCCCCTGTGATGTCACAGTCCTATAAAAAATCTACTGACCGGTCTACGCCATTTTACAGTGAACTTAGTGCAGGCACTAGGGACAGTGTTTAGGAAAGACTTTATTCACCAAAATTATTATTGAGCAGTTCAGGGAAAGATTATTCATAGTGTAGGGCTATATGGGGCTATGCAGGGTTATGTAGGGCTATGTAGGACCAATAGGAGAGTGTAAAGCATGAGTAATAGGAGTTATTCTATTACACCTTGCTGCACTAATTGGGGTTACTAAACATGCTCTAATACTACTGATTTTAGGTTGTTTGCATTCTTTGATACATCAGTAATTCCAGTAATTCTTGCTTCTGTTATTGGGGCGAAACTGTAGTCTGATACTACAGAATTTGGGGGATCTTCTATATATCATTCAATCCATTTCTAATTGCTGTGAAATTGCGGCTTGATACTACACTTTTTAGGATTTCGCATTCTTTTATATATAATTTAATGTGTTAATCCTTGATTCTCAATTAGAGGGATGAAATTGCGGCTTGATACTACAGGTTTTAGGGTACTCACGTTTTATTATACATAAGTATATCCGTTAATCCCTTATTGTGGAATTGGTCTGAAATTGTGATCTTATACTACAGATTTTAGGGTGCTCAAATTCTAGTATGCATAAATATATCCGTTAATCCCTAATTGTGGAATTGGGGTGAAATTGCGGCCTGATACTGCTGCTCAGTACAGTACAACAGACAGGTGACAGGCCCTTCTATGGGAACGGACAGTGACCCAAATGTTTCTAGAGGTGGCAGAAGTAGCAGCCGAAGAAGGGGGATGGTAACGGCAGTCGCAACAATAGGCCAGAGCTGCCAGTGTCATCCAGCGGTCTTGTTTTGACCAGCAACCCAGTTGTCCGTGAATGGTTGACTCGGTCTTCTACCTCATCTCAAGTGACATCAGACACCCCCAGGCAGGAGTCGGTGGGTTACTCTGACACCATGCTTAGTTTATATGGCCCAGGAGCAAGTTTTGTGCCTCCATCTGTCCTGAACCTGCCTCTTTCATTTTCAGTTCCTTCTGCTGGGAAGTATTATATGCTGTCGGCTCTGCTCTGCTTTTCAGCAAGGACAAGCTTCTAGAGGACAGTCAACAGCTACTGCCCAGCCAAGATGCCCGGTAGGCGGGCAAATAGTGATGATGAGAGTCACTTGGGAGCTGGTATTGCGTGCGGTCAGGCACGTGGCCCTGAGACTGGTGAAGGTGACATCATTGACGTGCAGACAGTAGCGAATGATGATGTAGCCGATCGCACTTGGGGTGAAGCCGGGTGAAGATGGGGCTTCATCATCATCATCATCATCATCAGGATAAAAGGGTGGCAGCTTGTGTGTTAGGCAATGGCTGAATCAGCAGGGTGGTAGCGTGGACATGAAACAGCAGAGTGGCAGCAGTGTGAGGTTTGGAGCCAAACGTGCCCAGGGTAGACCGTCTAATATGTAGAACCCTACTTTTCTGGAAAGAACTAGCGGTGCACGGGTATAGCGGAGGCAGTGGCAGCAGGCAGTCAGCACAGAGTGGTGGGAGGAAAATGCCCTGCTTGGCAGTGTGGGAATTTTTCATCAAGCCGCTGGAGGACCTCAGCGTGGCCATTTGTAGAATCTGTGGGGAGAAGGTAAAGCATCACCAGGGTGCCAATGTTGGCATCACCACCCTGTGTCAACACATGCAACGTCACCATAAAGTGGCCTGGGAAAACCATGGTGATTATGTAGTTGTACAGCCTGACGCAGCAACCGCTGCATTACCCAGTGGCCTGCACTCCTTCTACTGCAGTCAAGGCCCCACCACCATTGACCTATAAGGTTAAGTTCACACTTGAGTTACTTGGTGAGTTTTGACCCTGTAACTGACTAATTAAATGAAGTATGAAGCGATTCTAAGGGTGACGCCTGTCAACTGCCTGTCATACAGACGCAAAGTAAGTATTTCACTACCACAGCGGACTACCTATGCAGAGTTTTCTACGCCAATTTACAGGCTCTCTGCAGCCGGGAAATAGTTCTTTTTTCAACTTGATACGTCACAAATAAATTCAGATCAAAAACTTTTTGAAAAATTCCCTCATTTCTATTCCTGATCTGTTCTGATGTGGAATTAAGGTGGCTTATTGTGGCCAGTGAATATGGTCATAACTTATGGCTTCTATCAATGTCTATCTTGAGACAAACCATTTAACACAGATTAAAGAGTGACTAAACTTTTGCCCTAATAACATTTTTTTATAATATATTTTATTAATATATGTAGTATTTTTATTACACTTGTCCCTACCAAAAGCACACCTTTCGCTGTGCGCTTAAAATCTAGGATAGGTCATCAAAATGTACTGCCAGCACAACCCCTTTAATGCTTCAGGGTTAACACACAAACTCTAAACTCAAATTTCTTAACTCATCGCGTTATCTTGAAACAAAAGCCATTGAAAAGCAATACAAGGTGTTTGCTTAACGCATTTAGTTTAGCTAAGGCCTCTTTCACACAAGTGGCAGTCCGGATCCGGCAGGTGAAGGGTGCCGTCGGATCCGGACTGGCGCAGGGACATGTGTGGGGCCGGAACCGCGTTCCGGCCCCACACATGTCACACAGTACCATATACAGACATACACACACATACACACACAAACACACGATTGGGCGCTGTAGGGAATCGTCATAGCGGCGCGCCTCCTGGGCATGAAGACGTGCGGCCTGCCTGTCTGCCTGGAGTATGTAAGCATGTATGTGTTTGTGTGTATGTGTGTGTATGTCTGTCTGTCTGTATGTGGTGACGGATCCGTCCTGAACTCCATTGAAAGTCAGTGGAGGGCGGATCCGGTTACCATTGTGGTCACACCAAACGGATCCACTCCCATTCACTTGCATTGGGGGTCATTCCGGATCCGTCTTGGTGCGGATGCCTGGACCGGAGAGAAAACCGCAGCATGCTGCGGTTTGCTCTCCGGTCTGAAGACAGAACGGAATGCTTTCAGGAGCATTCCGTTGTCTTCAGTTCAGTTTTGTCCCCATTGACAATGAATGGGGACAAAACTGAAGCGTTTTTTTTCCGGTATTGAGCCCCTATGACGGAACTCAATACCGGAATTTAAAAACGCTAGTGTGAAAGTAGCCTAACACGTCTCAGAAAGCATGTGTGTTATCTCTACTAGATTTGTACCAAGACATTGTGGACCATCGTATGTCATCTATACTGTATATGCAATGTTTGCAGACTGCTGTTGCGTTTGGTTTTGCTGTTGCGTTTTCAGCCACAGTGACACACACACCTGCACATTTACTTCATTTTATAGGATGTGCTGACTTACTTTGTGTTTTGTCTAATAGCTTTGTTGTAACTGTTAATCTGAGCCTCCCCTGTGTCTTGGTTTTGTGCAGCAAATCTGTAGTGTAGATGAGATTTTTAAAACCTCATCTACACAATGCAGACATTTTCCACAAGTAATTCGACCTGCGTTGTGGATTTTAAAATCCACAGCATGTCAATTTACATTTCACGCATCAAAATCCACAAATCCGAAATTGAAATCAGGCTGCAATGGTCACATGGATCAATATGTCAGCGCAAGAGGCTGGATTATACAGAGACCGGCATGGAAACAAGCAAAGGAGCCAGGAAACCGTTGAGGGAGGCAAAGATTATTTTTTTTTATCCTCACTGCACTTGTGGTCCAAAGATGAAACTGGCAAGCACATCTGCACAATTCAGTATATATGGTTTAATTTACCCAGTTAAGCCAGTACTCTCTGCTCTGCACTGATGAGCGGCAATCACCCGAAAACACCTGTCTGCAGATGAGATGCTGGCTTAATTATTACCTAAGTCATGTTTCAAGGCCTCTTAAAAGATCGACGATTGACTTATAGGATATCTACCTTACATCTGGTGGCATCAGAGGCAGAGCTTGCTAAGACCCAGTGTTTTGCTCGGGATATCTGTCACCAGTTTATGCTGCCCTTGTTTTGGGCACCATAAAACTGGTGACTGATTCCCTGTAACCCTTTTACACTCAGTGTTATAATGGTATGTAACTGCAAACAGCGCTTAGCAATGTACTTTTATGGCAACGAATACATATATATGTACTGTATATAGCTGCCCATAACTGGTATTGTCCAAAAATTTCTAAAATATTATGTCTAGTGAATATGCCATGGATGCCATAAAGAAAATGGAAAAAAATATGCCAAAATTGTCATTTTTATGTTCACTTCACCTCCCCAAACAGCTAATAAAAAATAATCCAAAGGTTGCATGTAAAAAGGTTGTATGTAAAAAGTACAGCATACCAAGCAAATAATAACCTAGACAGCTCTCTTGTATGAATAGCAATTCATTTTTTTAAAGCTTTTTAATTATTTAAAAGTAGTAGAATCATAACAAAAAACATACATTGTACTGATCCATAGAATACATTTATACACAAAGGTATCTCCCAAGGAACCCTCTCTTTAGCACCACCTTGTGGAAATGGCGTTCTGTGAGTCAGATATCTGGCTTGGCATTTTCCTTTGTCATATTCCAAGTTTTGTTAAAAAGTTGGATTTTGACTTCAACAAGGGGGTGCTAGCGAGTTGGTTTTCTTCATGGGAGATACGAATTTGCATATTCCTTTTCCATGGAGCATTACCAATAAGTCTCCATACCATGGAGTACTTCCTTTAAGTCTCCATACAGGACTGGTCTCTTTAAGGAGTTGCAGGACCCTATCTAAATAGAATGAATCCAACATGTAATTTTTGCTGCGCAGTGAGCACCATAAAAACCATATCAGCAACCAAATTAAAAAAAAAATCTTATACAGAATATTGGATGTACTCTAAAATGATGACATTATAAAAATACAACTTTTTCCACAAAAAAGATGGTCTGATGTGGCTATGTTGGACAAAAAAAAAATTATGGCATTTGAAATGCAGAAATGTGTCTCCTTGTTGCATTCTCCCATGACTATAATGCTCTCCAATTCTGCACAGCCATGCAGGCTTTATTACTAGCATGGGAAACACAATAAATGGTAGACCTCATGTATTATTCACTGCACCTAGCAGGTTCAGACTTCTAATTTCAAGGAGATCAATACCTATTCATAACACCCAGCTGATAAGAAGGTTAAAGGAGACATAACTGATCCGATTGACGAAACATTTTCTACGTAATCTTTTGAGAATGAAATGCTTGAAGTTGATAAAAAAAGTCACCCTCCACCTCAGCCCCTTTGTCTGACTGCTATGTCAAAAAAGTGGAACAGGTGCTTCATAAGTATGTCGCTCATTCTAAGCATCATATTTCTCAATAAATTTACACTATACAACTTGCATAAATACAGTGATAAATCCCCCACATACAGCTCTATATCTGTGGCTTCCCTCAGCGTATCATAAAACTGTCAGCCTGAATTCACCACTAGGGGTAGCTCAGTGCAAAGGAGTTATCATTGACTTCAATGGAAACTGTAAAATCTCTTTGCACTGAGTTCCCCCTAGTGATGGCTGCCTTGAAAGTGATGTGTGTTCATGTTGGGAACAGAAGGAGGAGTTCAGTGCTGAGGCCCCGTCACCCTCACCCAGGCCATATAGTAGTGGCTTACTCAGGGCCGGCATTAGGGGGGGCAAACTGGGCCATTGCCCAGGGCCCCCATCTCAAAAAGGGCCCCCTGCTCACTCCACAATCACCACCACACAACTGTGCTATTCAGCTGCTGGCCCAGCCATCAGATACTGAAGAAAACTGGCGGGCCTCAGCTGAGCAGGGCACAATGATAGGTAGCAACTGGAGCAGCGGCAGAGCGCAGAGTACGGTGTCAGCTTGCTTAAAGGGGTTCTCCGGGAATTAAGAAAATGAAAATATTACTTTATCATAAATATATTCCCAAATACCTTTCATTAGTTATAACGGCTCATGTTGTCTAGGGAGTAATCATCAAGGGAAACAAAACGGCAGCTGTCCTATTAGTACATACAAAACCTGTCCTAATCACACAGGAGGACAAGTTACTTCACAACACTGAGGTAAAGAACTGCCTCATTCTCCTCTCTGTTCTGCTTGTCAGGGATTATAATCCCAAATACAGACGATAAAATCTTCAGCTGAATCTCTGTGGGAATGGAGATCATGAGCAGATGTGGCTAATGTGCAGCAGCACTCCATTATCACAGCCCCACATTACCACAGTCTGTCCTGTCCTCTGTGTACTTCATGTCTCCTTATGAACTTCATTCCTACAGAGATTCAACTGAAGATCTTATCTGTATTCAGGATCATAATCCCTGACAAGCAGAGCAGAGAGGAGGCCGAGGCAGCTCTTTACCTCAGTGATGTGAAGTCACTTGTCCTGCTGTGTGATTAGGACAGGTTTTGTGTGCACTAATAGGACGGTGGCCATTTTGTTTCTCCTAATGATTGCTCCCCAGACAAAATGAGCCATTATAACTAATAAAAGGTATTTGGAAATATATTTATCATGAAGTAATATTTAAGTATTTTCATTTTCTTAATTCCTGGAGAACCCCTTTAAGTTCTCTGCTCAGCCTCAGCGTCCTCTCAGAGGAGCCAGTGGAGGCGGAGCAGAGGCACTGCAGGACAGGATCACCTCAGCCCAGCCATATCCGGTTGGGACTGCACTCATGGACACACTCACAGCATCACCTACCTGACCAGGCTCACAGCATCAGGTCAGGAGAAGTTGAGAAACAGAAGTGAAGTAAGGAGAAGTCAAGTGCCGAGCACCAGTGCAGGAGGAACTGAGGGGTGAGGGGTAAGAATGTGCACTGAAGCACTGTGGGGCCGTTATCAATTGTTTTTAAATAAATGAATATATACAATGGTCTAACGGCCCTAAGAAGAATATATATATATACCATGTTCCAAATTATTATGCAAATGATATTTATCTCTGATTTTCCTAAATGGTCGGTGCAAATGACAGTCATCACCCGTTAGAGTATATATCGAATTTTATTGAACCTCCCAATGATAACAGTATATTCTTCAAAAATTAAAAAAACTCAAAATGCACTGTTCCAAATTATTATGCACAGTAGCGTTTCTAAACATTTTATATGTTTTTAAGAACTGAAAATGGACAGGTCACATTCACTGAAATAAATAGCTATTTAAATCCCAAACATCCTAACAGGCCAAGTTACATGTTAACATAGGAACCCTTCTTTGATATCACCTTCACAATTCTTGCATCCATTGAACTTGTGAGTTTGTGGTGAGTTTCTGCTTGAATTTCTTTGCAAGATGTCAGAATAGCCTCCCAGAACTGCTGTTTTGATGTGAACTGCCTCCCACCCTCATAGATCTTTTGCTTGATGATACTCCAAAGGTTCTCTATAGGGTTGAGGTCAGGGGAAGATGGTGGCCACACCATGAGTTTATCACCTTTTATGCCCATAACAGCCAATGACACAGAGGTATTCTTTGCAGCATGAGATGGTGCATTGTCATGCATGAAGATGATTTTGCTCCTGAAGGCACGTTTCTGTTTTTTGTACCATGGAAGAAAGTTGTCTGTCAGAAACTCTATATACTTTGCAGAGGTCATTTTCACACCTTCAGGAACTCCTAAAGGGGCCTACCAGCTCTCTCCCCATGATTCCGGTCCAAAACATGACTCCTCCACCTCCTTGCTGACGTCGCAGCCTTGTTGGGACATGGTGGCCATCCACCAACCATCCACTACTCCATCCATCTGATGCCATACGGATGCCATACGGAACATCATCCTTTTTTTGCGGATCCGCAATTTGCAGACTGCAAAACACAACGTTCATGTGAATGTAGCCTAATACAGTGCCCCATACCTCATACATCCAGTGACGTCTCCTCTGATGTAGATGTTCTCTTTCCTCATCTTCTCCTTTCAGATCAGACGCCATTTTTCAGCCATTTCTCATCTCTGCAGTTTGACAGAAAAAAATCTTAGTTTACTACTTTTCCATCATCCTCCCGTCTTCTGGACAAATCATCCTACCACCCCCAGTACTGTGCCACTAGTACCACACAGATAGTGCCCTACAATAATTATTGGCACACAGTGTCCTAAAATAACTGCGCCCAGCAAATAGTGTCCCGTAATAGTGTAAACATAACGTGCCCCAGAAATAACTGCGCCCCCAGTGCCCCCATGTGCCAGTAAAAATGCCCCTAGTGCCAGTAAAAATGCCCCCAGTGCTCCCGTGCCATTAAGAAATGCCCCCAAGTGCCAGTAACAAATGCCCCCAGTGCCAGTAAAAATGCCCCCAGTGCTCCCATGCCATTAAGAAATGCCCCCAAGTGCCATTGAGAAATGCCCCCAGTGCCAGTAAGAAATGCCCCCAGTGCTCCGATGTGCCAGTAAGAAATGCCCCCAGTGCCCCGATGTGCCAGTAACAAATGCCCCCAGTGCCCCCATGTGCCAGTCAAAATGGCCCCAGTGCCTGTAATAATGCCCCTAGTGCCAGTAAAAATGCCCCTAGTGCCAGTAAAAATGCCCCCAGTGCTCCCGTGCCATTAAGAAATGCCCCAAGTGCCAGTAACAAATGCCCCCAGTGCCAGTAAAAATGCCCCCAGTGCTCCCATGCCATTAAGAAATGCCCCCAAGTGCCATTGAGAAATGCCCCCAGTGCCAGTAAGAAATGCCCCCAGTGCTCCGATGTGCCAGTAAGAAATGCCCCCAGTGCCCCGATGTGCCAGTAACAAATGCCCCCAGTGCCCCCATGTGCCAGTCAAAATGGCCCCAGTGCCTGTAATAATGCCCCTAGTGCCAGTAAAAATGCCCCCAGTGCCCCCAAAAATGCCCCCAGTGCCCCCTTTTGCCGGTAAAAATGCCCCCAGTGCCCCCATGTGCCAGTAAAAATTCCCCCATTGCCTGTAATAATGCCCCCAGTGCCAGTAAAAATGCCCCCAGTGCCCCTTTTGCCAGTAAAAATGCCCCCATGTGCCAGTAAAAATGCCCCCATGTGCCAGTAAAAATTCCCCCATGTGTCAGTAAAAATGCCCCCATGTGCCAGTAAAAATGCCCCATGTGCCCCCAATAGAGCTCCGGTCCAGGACTACAACAATAAAAAAATAAACACTTATACTTACCTCCATGGAGCTGGCAGCGATGCGATGCAGGTCTCTTCCGGCCTGTGTCCCGCGCTGTACGGCTCAGGTGGCGCGATGACGTCATTGCGCCACCTGAGCCGGCCTCTGATAGGCTGCAGGCCTAGTGCACTTAGCCTTTCTGCTCCCTGAAGCAAAAACTGAAATGGCACCCCTCCCTCTCCAATGCCAATTTCTTAACCTAACCCCTTCCCTTCAGCCCATGGCCCTTCAGCTGTCCCCCTCTTGCCCGTACCTGGTGCTGCCTGAGGTGATCGTCTCACCTGGCCTCATTGGTGGTGCACCCCTGATCTCAGGGTTTCAGTTGAAAGCATAGCATTGTGCCCAGGTCCTCAGAGGTACTGTAGTACAGCATAAAGTTTAATAATATGGCTCCAGGAATGTAACATTCACTCACACATACAATTAGAAGTTCTTGTGTATTCTGTTCTTCATGAGAATGAGATTTAGGTAAGAGGAATGAGACTTGTGTGTAAAACATCCCGAGGTTCCCCGCTTTCTCGGAGAGCTCCAGTCATTCTATAATCTACACTAGCATTGTACCGTGTAATTAAATGAATGCACACATCGCTGACTCCGGCTCTAGAACAACATTTTATGTTACTTGGAATAGAGGAGATTTTCATTTGTGTCATCTCATTCTATGAGCGTTAGAAATCTTCCTGCATATGAAGGTCTCTGCTGACATTTTCAATTCTGGGACAAAGCCGAACAGTTTCTCAGCAAATATAAAATAGTATTGATCAGAGGAGCCGCAATGAGCAGCATCTGGTTTATGAAATTGAATATTTTCCTTATGGTTTTACTTTACAGGGGTTCCTAGATTTGCTGTTCATATTAAAATTAGAAAAACATGACTGCTTTCTTCTAGAAAAAGTGCCACACCGGTCTACCAGTTGTGTTTGGCAAGCTGCAATACCAAGCACAATCTATTAGTTGGTGTAGTGCTTTTTTTTTGGAAGTTCTAATCCTGCACAAATTCTTTAACCCCTCATTTTTGTGAATTACCTTAATTGTATAGGCTTATTTATGGGGCACATAAAATTACGTATCCCATTGTGCACATGGTAATTCAGAGATATTCAGAGCATGCAGTGTTTTTATTTATTTAGGGTCTCTCTGAAATACTGGCTTCTCTAAGGGAAAATGAGCAGAAAATTAAGGAGACTTCTGCAGTTTTCCAAATTTTGCACAGGGGCCCAGGAGCTTTAAGTTATGGATCTGCTTCATGCCATACTTCCTGAAAAAATATGCATAAAGCCCTCCTCCAAAGAAACTAGTGAACTGAGCTAAAAGATCTGCCTCCACATAGGTATACCCAATACCTAGCTGATATTCTACAGTGACAGATTGATGTATAGACGATTATATATATATATATATATATATATATATATATATATATACAGTAGGGCTTGGAAGTCTGTGAACCCGTCAGACGTTTCCCAATAAATTTGACCAAACACTAAATCAGATTTTCACACAAGTCCTACAAGTATATTAAGCTAACTAAATCAAACAAATGAGTCAAAAATATTAGACTTGGTCATTTATTTATTAAGGAAAATGATCCAATATCACATGTCTGTGAGTGGCAAAAGTATGTGAACCTTTAGGATTAGCAGATAATATGAAAATGAAATTAGAGTCAGCCCCCCTAGTAAACGAGCAGGCGGGGACATCTGAGCGCTGGTCTGGGCAACCAGCGCTCAGAACATTTATTATATACCTGGTTTTGGGTCATGTGGCGCTGGCCACGCCACATGACCAAATTTGGTGCATATTTGAGCGCTGGTCACGTTTGGCCAGCGCTCGGTATGCAAATGAGGTCATGTGACGCTGGCCCCGTCACATGACCCAGTGGAGGGCTATTTAAAGCCACTAGTTGTCCTCCCTAATTGCCTGTGATTAGCGTTACTACTTTGATCAGTGCTTGTGCGACCTTGTGTTTGATTTGCTGTTTGACCCTGACCTTGGACTTGGACCTCTCTTTGCTTCACCCCTGGTATTGACGTTATCTCCTGTGTATGACCCGGCTTGCTGACTATTCTGATATTGTGTTTGTTTCGTCTGTGTTTGTCTCTCCAATTGTTCCCTGTTCCTCCCTGTGCACTTATACAGAGCAGGGACCGTCACCGTGGTTGTCCGCGGCCGCCTAGGGCCGACTGAGGCAAGCAGGCAGGGAGAGAACGGGGGGGTATTCAGTACAGGGCGCACCTTCCCTTGTCTCCCCCGTGACATGGTGAGGATCATTGACAATCACCACTTCTGGTATTTCACCATTTACCTGAACATTAACACACGCATAGGGTCCTTACAAACCATCAGTGTAGAAGATGAAGTAGCTTCAAAGAGCCCAGGGGTATAGCTAGAGGGGTACAGAGGTAGCAGTTGCTGTACCTGGTGTCTGAGACAGGCAGCCCAAAAGCCAAATTGCAACAAAAGAAGACATCAGTATTATAAATGGAACTTGGTGGATTGGGGCCCAAAAGCTTCACGCCATTTCAGAAATGTAGAGAGAGCTGTTCACTGTTGTTTATGAATCAGTATGAAGACACTTTCTATAATCTTATTGTTCATGATCTTATTATTAAAGGGGTTTTTTGAATGTTTTACACTCTGGATAGGTCATCAGTTTCTGATCCATGGGGGTTCTCCTTGCAGCTTACCAAGCACAGCAACGTCCATTGTCTACTGGCTGTGCTTGGAATGACAGCTCAGCCTCATTAATAGTCCCTTGAATGGGACTGACCTGTGTCTAGGCCATGTGAGCCATGAATGTGACATCACTTGGCCTAGGAAAAGCTGCAAGGAGGCTGTGGAGCTCACTGGAGAGCAGAACCCTCTTCAAGCAGCTCTTCGGTGGGAGTTTTGGAAATTGGACCTGCACCAATCTAATACAGATGATAGGTCATAGGTTAAAAAAAACACTTGGAAAACCTCTTTAAAATGTGGAAAATCTTTCATTTTCCTGAGGTTAGTACTATGAATTGCAGAAAAATCATAAAGATTCTGATAAAACATAACCAATTAACCAACTGAAATGTAATGATGAATAGATAACTACATGGGGGTACAGTGGGGGAAAAAAGTATTTAGTCAGCCACCAATTGTGCAAGTTCTCCCACTTAAAAAGATGAGAGAGGCCTGTAATTGACATCATAGGTAGACCTCAACTATGAGAGACAAAATGAGAAAACAAATCCAGAAAATCACATTGTCTGATTTTTAAAGAATTTATTTGCAAATTATGGTGGTAAATAAGTATTTGGTCACCTACAAACAAGCAAGATTTCTGTCTCTCACAGACCTGTAACTTCTTCTTTAAGAGGCTCCTCTATCCTCCACTCATTACCTGCAGTAATGGCACCTGTTTGAACTTGTTATAAGTATAAAAGACACCTGTCCACAACCTCAAACAGTCACACTCCAAACTTCACTATGGTGAAGACCAAAGAGCAGTCGAAGGACACCAGAAACAAAATTGTAGACCTGCACCAGGCTGGGAAGACTGAATCTGCAATAGGCAAGCAGCTTGGTGTGAATAAATCAACTGTGGGAGCAATAATTAGAAAATGGAAGACATACAATCCAGAGGAAAAAAATCAGACTAGTTTGAGTGTTGCATTTATAAAAGCAGAGACACAACGTGAGTTTGAGCGTTCGCGTGTTTGATTTTTAAGTGCATGTTTGAATTAAGTGTGACTTTAGATTACGTAAGGGAGTATCTGTGAGAGCGAATTTATTTGTGTGTATTGCTGAGTGACTGTGCCTGACTTTATTGTACTCTGTACCAAGTCAGAGCAGTGTAGTCTAGCTTATACGCTGTGACTTGCTGTTGCTGCCAGGTTTATTCCATAGCAGCTAAGAGTAAACGTGATTACACTTTTTTTTTTTCTCTTCCTTCTCCTAGGTGTTGCACAGGTGAGTAATTAGGGTGTGGCTATCTAATCAGGAGAAGTTAAATAGCCAGTAGGGCAGTTCAGTCCTTTGAATCCTTTGAATCCAGAGGAAAAAAAGCAGACTGGTTTGAGTGTTGCATTTATAAAAGCAGAGACACAACGCGAGTTTGAGCGTTCGCGTGTTTGATTTTTAAATGCGTGTTTAAATTAAGTGTGACTTTAGATTACATGACTTCAGATTCGGGAACTTTAAAAGGGAACTACAGTAAGTCGGTTTCATATCACTGTATTGTATTTTTTTCTCTTTTTTGTGTAATCCCCATTAGTATGTATTCCATTATTGACAGAGCAGTCCAGTGCACATCTTGTCTGATGTATGCAGTCCTGGAACAGCCGTTTAAGGGTGCATATCTTTGTTCAAAATGTGAGCAAATTGCCTGTTTGGAATTGCACGTTGTGTAACTAACCGGGCGAATTTCAACACTGAGAAGCGCTGACAATTTGGAAAAGAGTTTACTGCTCACTGAGCAAGCACTCTATGGGGTAGATGTGGGGGAGGGTGGTAGTGAAGAGGCTCAAGAAAGTGAGGTAGCTCGCTGGGTAAGAGTTAGAAAGCGAGTAGAGGAAAAAGTGGCAGGGATGCTAGCCCTGATCTGACACACCCCAACAAGTTTGCAAGGTTGGCAGATGAGGGGGATGCCACTTCAGGGAGAGCACTGCTGCAGCCGGACCCTTCCTTTGCCAGTCGGGGGAATGTCAGCTCCAGTAAGCAGGGGACCAGGAGAGCAGGGCAGGCCAGACAGGTGCTGGTAGTGGGCGACTCAATTATTAGGGGTACAGAGAGGGCAATCTGTCACAAAGACCGGGATCATTGAATGGTGTGTTGCCTTCCTGGCGCTTGAGTTTGGCACATCGCAGATCGGGTTGACAGATTACTGGGAGGGGTTGGAGATGATTCCAGCAGTCATGGTCCATATCGGAACCAATGACAAAGTTAGAGGTAGGTGGAGCGTCCTTAAAAATTATTTTAGGGATTTAGGGCATAAACGTAGGACAAGGACCTCAAAGGTAGTGCTTTCCGAAATACTGCCTGTACCACGAGCCACACAAGAAAGGTAATGGGAGATTAGGGAGGTTAACAAGTGGCTCAAGAACTGGTATAGGAAGGAGGGATTTGGGTTCTTGGAGAACTGGGCCAACTTCTCTGTCGGCTACAGGCTCTACCGTAGGGATGAGCTGCACCTCAATGGGGAGGGGCAGATGTTTTGGGGGAGAAGATGGCTAGAAGGCTGGAGGAGTGTTTAAACTAGGGACTGGGGGGAGGGTAACTACATTAAAGGAGGGGAAGATAGTGCAGATAGAGACCTGGGGCAAGGTAATGGAACTGGGGAGGAAAGAAAAGAGGGACTAGAACAGTTCAGAAGGAAAGGTGTAGGGTAAAAAATATACATAAACCTCTTAACTGTATGTACACTAATGCCAGAAGCCTAACTAATAAAACTGGTGAACTGGAATTAGTGATGTGTGAGGAAGACTATGACATAGTGGGAATAACTGAGACATGGCTGGATGATAGCTATGACTGGGCAGTTAGTGGTTAGGGTTACAGTCTGTTTAGAGAGGATCGCTAAAACCGAAGAGGGGGAATATGTAAAAGACAAATAAAAGCAGCCAAACTAGAGACCGAGAGATTAATCGCCAAAGAGAGTAAAACAAACCCTAATATGTTCTTCAATTATATAAATGGTAAAAAGTATAAACCTGAAGGTGTTGGCCCTTTACAGAGTAAAGAGGGGGGAGTTGCAGAGAGCGATGAGGAGAAAGCAAACCTACTAAATATCTTTTTCTCCACTGTATTCACTGAGGAAAATAAAATTGTCAGATGAAATGCAGAATATAAAAGTAAATGCCCCTTTAAAAGTGCCCTGTCTGACCCAGGAAGAAGTACAGCGACGTCTTAAAAAGATTAAAATAGACAAATCGGCAGGACTGGATGGCATACACCCCCGAATCATAAGAGAATTAAGTAATGTCATTGCCAGACCCTTATTTCTGATATTTAAGGACTCTATACTTACAGGGAGTGTTCCACAGGATTGGCACATAGCAAATATGGTGCCAATATTCAAAAAGGGTCCAAAAACAGAGCCCGGGAACTATAGGCCGGTAAGTTTAACATCTGTCCTGGGTAAACTGTTTGAGGGTTTTCTAAGAGATGCTATCTTGGAGTACCTCAATGAAAATAAGCAAATAACTCCATATCAGCATGGCTTCATGAGGGATTGGTCATGTCAAACCAGTTTCTATGAGAAGGTAAGTTTTAGACTTGACTGCGGCGAATCAATGGATGTCGTATATCTGGACTTCTCCAAAGCATTTGACACGGTACCACATAAAAGGTTAGTATATAAAATGAGAATGCTTGGACTGGGGGAAAATGTCTGTATGTGGGTAAGTAACTGGCTCAGTGATAGAAAACAGAGGGTGGTTATTAACGGCACATTCTTAGATTGGGTCACTGTCACTAGTGGGGTACCACAGGGGTCAGTATTGGGCCCTATTCTCTAATATATTTATTAATGATCTTGTAGAAGGCTTGAACAGTAAAATATCAATTTTTGCAGACGACACTAAACTGTGTAAAGTAATTAACACAGAAGAGGACGGTACACTGTTATAGATGGATCTGGATAGACTGGAGGCTTATTATGGTTATGCATATGGGAAGGAATAATGCAAGTCATCAGTACATACTGACCACGCATGGAGTACTGTGTACAGTTCTGGGCTCCTGTGAACAAGGCAGACATAGCAGAGCTGGAGAGGAGGGCAACTAAAGTAATAACTGGAATGCGTGGACTACAGTACCAGAAAGATTATCAAAATTAGGGTTATTCACTTTAGAAGAAAGATGACTGAGGGGAGATCTAATAACTACTGTATGTATAAATATATCAGGGTCAGTACAGAGATCTCTCCCATGATCTATTTATCCCCCAGGACTGTTATTGTGACGAGGGGACATCCTCTGCGCCTGGAGAAAAGAAGGTTTGTACACAAACATAGAAGAGGATTCTTTACAGTAAGAGCAGTGAGACTATGGAACTCTCTGCCTGAGGAGGTGGTGATGGTAAGTTCACTAAAAGAGTTCAAGAGGGGCCTGGATGTATTTCTGGAGGGTAATAATATTACAGGTTATAGTTACTAGAGATGGGTTGTTGATCCAGGGAGTTATTCTGATTGCCTGATTGGAATCGGGAAGGAATTTTTTCCCCTAAAGTAGGGAAAATTGGCTACTACCTCACAGGTTTTTTTTTCCTTCCTCTGGATCAACTTGTAGGAAAACAGGCCGAACTGGATGGACAGATGTCTTTTTTCGGCCTTATACACTATTTTACTATGTAAACTATGTTACAAAACCACTGATAATCTCCTCTAGGGGCTCCATGCAAGATCTCACACAATGGGGTCAAAATGATCACACGAATTGTGAGCAAAAATCCCAGAACTACACAGGGGGACCTAGTGAATGACTTGCAGAAAGCTGGGAACAACGTAACAAAGGCTACCGTCAGTAACACACTGCGCCACCAGGGACTCACATCCTGCAGTGCTAGACGCGTCCCTCTGCTTAAGCCAGTACATATCCGGGCCCGTCTGAAGTTTGCTAGAAAGCATTTGGATGTTCCAGAAGAGTATTTGGAGAATGTTATATGGTCAGATGAAACCAAAGTAGAACTGTTTGGTAGAAAAACAACTCGTCATGTTTGGAGAAGAGTGAATGCTGAGTTGCACCATACCTACTGTGAAGCATGGGGGTGGCAACATCATACTTTGGGGCTGTTTCTCTGCAAAGGGACCAGGACGACTGATCCGTGTACATGAAAGAATAAATGGGGTCATGTATCGTGAGATTTTGAGTGCAAACCTCCTTCCATCAGTAAGGGCACTGAAGTTGAAACGTGGCTGGGTCTTTCAGCTTGACAATGTTCTGAAGCACACCGCCAGGGCAACGAAGAGTGGCTTCGTAAGAAGCATTTCAAGGTCCTGGAGTGGCCTAGCCAGTCTCCAGATCTCAACCCCATAGAAAACCTTTGGAGGGAGTTGAAAGTCCGTGTTGCCCAGTGACAGCCCCAAAACATTACTACTCTAGAGGAGATCTGCATGGAGGAATGGGTCAACATACCAGGAACAGTGTTTGCCAACCTTGTGAAGACTTACAGAAAACGTTTGACCTCTGTCATTGCCAACAAAGGAGATATAACAAAGTATTGAGATGAACTTTTGTTATTGACCAAATACTTATTTTCCACCATAATTTGCAAATAAATTCATTAGAAATCAGACAATGTGATTTTCTGGATTTGTTTTCTCATTTTGTCTCTCATAGTTGAGGTCTACCTATGATGTCAATTACAGGCCTCTCTCATCTTTTTAAGTGGGAGAACTTGCACAATTGGTGGCTGACTAAATACTTTTTTCCCCACTGTATATAGCGATATGGCAATGGGAAGGGTTTTTGCAGGGACATGGTTAAACAATTTATTGTCGTGACATGGATGCAGAGTAAGAATTATTTCCTCTTCTGTTGGAGAGTGAAGAAAGAATAATCATTTAGTCCTTCTGTATAATACATCTCATCCCCTGCTGTGATCATGTTAAATGACTGTGTGGTCAGAGGATGCCACAATAATCTTTACTAGAACAGTAGTAAAGGAAATGGTCATGTTGCCTGAAGAAATGCAGTAAAATTAAACCAAATTGAGCTTTTCCCTTCTGTAAATCCCTATACACTGTACCGTATACTGTGTATGGCTCCATCAAGCTTTTTTAGGCCTAGGTGCTCAATTATGATATCACAACATTAAAATATTTATTTTGTACTAATACTGGGTATTGCTTTCAGCATTTTACTGGTTGGCAGTGAAAACAGTCAACAAGGGCTTGGTTGAACTCCACTATTAGATCATATGAGCTTCAAAAAGGCCCTGTGACCAATAGACGTGACATGACCAGTCTGAAGAAGAGTCCATAGTATTTACCTCTTCCAAATACTATTTTTCGGGTGTGCCAGGAGTTGGATCCCCACTGATCTGATATTGATGACCTATCCTAAGGATAAGTTATCAATATTTAAGTCTTGGAAAACCTTTTTAAACTCACATACGGCATATTACAATGGTGGAAGTGAGCAGGGGTTTACAAAACACTGTTTACCGACAGCATAAAACATCAAATGTTTGTGGTTTTATGCTGTGTCCGATCCTAGATTTAGGTTTTCCTACTGTCAGATACCAGTATTGTAACTGTTCAGACTATGCGACACAGTATGCTCTGTGTAGGCATTGATTCAGCAAGGAATGCCAGGAGATGTCAGGTCTGAAGTCTGAAGAAGCGTCAATGCAACTCTGGACTATAATGCAGGCTGTAACTGACAGTAATTCAATGTATCTACTACGTTAGTCAACTTACTGAGAATAATATCAACTATAAAGCTTTGAATATTCTCCACTGAGGGTCTCTGTCTATACTATATGCTGCCTTCAGATAGGTGAGCACAGGAAATCTGACAACGGCCAAATCTGTGGTGCCATGGCAAGAACCAGGTAACATCTGCAGTTGTTGGAGGACCTGACAAGTCCTCCACCAGTTGCACCTTCTCTAGTGGCAGTGATTACAACCAAGTCTGCCTATAATTTGAGATCCATTTTTCACATTACTGTTGATGAAATTTAGTTGCTTTAATTCAGACGTTTGGTATGTTTTCCAGCTTGAATTGGCGATTACAGTTCATGAGACAATTAAAGGGGTATTCCCATCTCACAAATGTAGTTTGTATCATTAGATATAGCCATACCAATATTATTACTAGTAGAATGTATTTATATAAAATGTACCGTTTAGAAGATTTGCCTAGTTGTATATCTATTGTCCCACACACATCAGTCAGGCCGTTGCCCCTAGTTCGACCACCGTGGCCATGTAGTAGTGGTGGCCGGCTTGCTCCTGTTCAAACCCACTCTGAGGTAACTGCTGTATTGTATTGCATGAGCATGCAGAGACACATCTTAGGGTTGTGGCATTTTTGTCTGTGCTTCCAAAACGCAGAGAAACGGATCCTGTTCCAAGATCAATTAATCTCTATGGAGCAGGATCCGTTTATAAAGTCTGTGTTTTGGACGGATCCTGACCTTTGCGTTTTGGACAGATTGAGTCCAAAATGCAGATGTGAAAGTACCCTAAGATGTGTCTCTGGATGCTCATGCAATGTGCGTTCACAATACAGCAGTTACCTCACAGCGGGTTTGAAAAGGAGCAAGCCGGCCACCACTACTACATGGCCTCGGTGGCCATAACTAGGCAACAGTATGACTGATGTGTGTGGGACAATACCTATACAAATAGAAAAATCTTCTAAACGGTACATTTTATATAAATACATTCTATTAGTAATAATATTGGTTTATATATCTAACTATACAAACTACATTTGTGAGATGGGAATACCCCTTTAAGGCTCTTTCAGATGAGCGAGTCTGTTGTGGGAATCATGCTCCGTGTGTAAGCATGATCCTCCGTTCTGGACACTGCTCGTATTGCAGGAGCACATGGCATTATACTGATTTATATTGCTATGTGCGTCTGAATGACCTTATTGTTACAGAATCCTAGTGACCAAAAGCTATCAGTATGATTCTGTAGTAAAAAGGTCATGCAGAGACACAGAATTATAAATCATGATAATGCCGTGTGCTCCTGCAAGATGAGCAGGATCCAGAACAGAGGATTGCGCACACAGAGCATAGTTTCCACAATGGACTCGCTCCTCTGAAAGAGCCCTTATCTGTACTGGGATCCAGTCAAGGCTTTGACTAGGCCAATCCTGAGCTTATGAGTTCTTCTCAAATAGAGTTTGGTGTGTTGTTTTTTTTTTATCATTGTCTTGCTACATAACCAAATTCTACTTTAAGGCCGTTTTACATGGGCAGATTATTGTACTAATACAATGTAATGTATTAATGTAATGTAATACTTGTTCCCAATAATTGCCCTGTGCAAAGATGCCACCAATCACCCGATGCTCATTCATCTGGTGAAGGTTTCGAATGATGTGGCATCCAAAGTAACCATTTCTGAGCAGCAGATCATCCTGTGTAAACATGGGATCTGCAGCTAGAAACAACAGGGATCATTTATCAAAGACCGGCGGAGGATGAGGCGTGCGCATCCTCCAGCAGTCCCTGAGCCTAGTTTGAAATCTGTTCCAGTCTCTGACTGCAGTAGATTTCAGATGTCCTTATGTCTAGAAACAGGCACCATAAATGTTAGGGAATTGTCCCTGGCCTGACAGGCCTGCATGTGCAAAAAATTTTGTCACACGGGAATTTAAAAATTCACAAAATGATGTCTTGTGGATTTTTTAGCACAAAAACTAGTGTAGTAATCTTAGTTAATGATTCCCCCCCCCCCCATGAATCCATATAGGGATGAGCAATCGCAGTAGCAACTCTGCTCACCCATGCCGTTGTTGCTCCACTCTTCATGTAATTTCATAGGAATACATTTTGCAGGCCAAGCCAACCATTCCAGGGAAAACAACTTCAAGTCATCTCTATTTGATGATAATGGCTCTCACTTGCATGGACTGATGTCAGGACAGGGAGTGAACACCAGGTTGCTGTTGGCTTTGGCTGAGGGCTAAACTGGGAAGAAATATCTAGAGCACTTTAAGTTTATACCTTAAAGTGTCCTTCACACGGGTGAAGTGTCCCTAGAGTGTTCTCCGGTAGCTACTGCTGATGGCTTGCCAATGAAATTCCAATGCAAGGTACAGAATGGTAGAGGCATAGTCGTATAAATGTAAGGTCAGGGCAGGCAGAATTCATTTTGCATGGATACACAGATTCAGGTCAGTGAAGGCAGGGTTCAGAAAACAAATGGGTTAATTTATGACCAGATATGTGCCACTTTTGTGGTGTATATCTGCGACTTCTTCACTCACGCCAGGTCTAAAAAAGGGGGCGTGGTGTGGGCGGGGAAGGGGGCGGGCTTGTTCATCCAGCTATAGGGCTTATTAAGACCGACGTCTAAAATGATGGTCTTAATAAATGTGGTCCAAAGTTTATAAGAAATGTGGGCTAGATTCTGATATGGCAAATAAATAATCATACTGTCTCTTCTAGAGCTTATTTACTATCTGTTTTTAAAAAGGACAGCACAAGGACCTTACAAGTTAGTGGCGCTTTTTAACAGATCCGTGTCCCTGATCCAAGAATTTCACTGTGAGTCTTAGTCATGTGGGGCAGTGACTGAGCTGAGACTGTTGCACCTTTTTGGCATGTCATTGGCTCTGTAAAGGAGCAGAGGGAACAGTGTTGGACAGATACAATAGCCTGGGGGCAGGCACAGGGAGTAGAAAGAGACATCAGCTCAATGGTGTGACACTATTAGTAAATCTGCCCCACTGTGTTCCAGTGTCCCAGACCCTTAGAAATGACTTAAAGGGGTTCTCTGGGAATTAAGAAAATGAAAATACTTATATATTACTTTATTATTAATATATTACCAAATACCTTTCATTAGTGATAATGGCTTGTTTAGGCTCTTGAGCAATCATCAGGAGAAATAAACTGGCCACCATCCTATTAGTACTCACAACACCTGTTCTAATGACACAGGAGGACAAGTTACTTCACAACACTGAGGTAGAGAGCTGCCTCATCCTCCTCTCTGCTCTGCTTGTCAGGGATTATGATCCTGAATACATGTGATAAGATCTTCAGACGAATCTCTGTAGGAATGGAGTTCATGACTACAGAGAGGAGGGTGGGGGTAATGAGCAGAAGCTCTTGTATACCCCACATTACCTAAGTCTGTCCTGTCCCTCCTCTGTGCTTCATGTCTCCTCATGAACTCCATTCCTACAGACATTCATCATACATCGATCATATTAAACTGTGTTCATTATCATAATTCCTGACAAGCAGAGCAGAAAGGAGGATGAGGTACATCTTTAACTCATGGCTCTGAAGTAACTTGTCCTGTGCGATTAGGACTTGTGTGTACTAATAGGACAGCGGCCATTTTGTTTCCCCTGATGATTGCCCCTATACATAATAAGCCATTATAAATAATGAAAGGTATTTGGAAATATATTTATAATAAAGTAATATTTAAGTATTTTTATTTTCTTAATTCCCAGATAAACCCTTTAATAATCTTTTCCAGATTTCAGCATTTGATAAGTATCATCTAATAGGGTATACAGGCTGGGATATGTATGTACAAAGTCCTGTGCAGATTGCATTTCCAGCATGATTTTACTACTGTACATGTACAGACTGCTAGAGAATATTGAAAATGACAAATCCGTAAAAAAAAAAAAATGTACAGATGTTCTTATTTATCACTATGTATGTAGCAAGTATTTGCCTTATGTAACAATCTCACTTATTTTTAGCCGCTTCTCTCTGTTTCTACAAGTTCCTTTTATGACACGAGAGCTATTTATCAGCAGCCAGCAGATGTAGCTGTGTAAGCATTTTCTCTGCCTATAAATCTGATTGCATTATGCAAATGCAGATCGTCTTCTAGTGATCTGGGAGGAAGAAACAAAATGGAAACCCAGACAGATACTTGACCTAAATATTGTGCAGTTTCAGTCTGATAGCTAATGATCAGCTAAACATAGTGATTTAGGTGTATTGTCCCCAGGAGGTGTTCTATTTCTAAAGTATTTGGGTAAGTAGAGCACACAGTGATGTTCAGGCTCCGGTTGTATACATTACTGTATGTGGACAAGTACATCAGAAATTCTCTTCAGGGTACGACCATTCATAGAGTCAAGGATGCCAATTTTTTTTCATAGCAGAATTGTGTGCATAAAATCTGCAGCCTGCACAGTAGTAGAAAACAGAGGGAGATATTAGAAAATGTAATTAACACCGTTTGAAAAGTGTCCACCATGAAATCCACACATAAAAGGCCATGTATATTTTAAATCCACAGCTTGTCAAATTATGTTGCTGATTTCCACTGTGGATTTTACCCTTTGCAATACCATACATTCCTGATAGATGCAAGTCTCACCTCTGGGGCCCACACCTTCCTTCAGATGGTGACGGATAGACGAAGAGTGATGAGCAAAGTATTCAAAAATTCAATTTGGCTGGTTCGCCGAATTTTACAAAAAAAATCGCTTAGCGGCGAATTACTTAGTCACGAAGCACATTTCTTTGTAAGTAGAGGGTGCAATGACAGGGAGTGGCGATTGCTCCCCTCCCCCCATTAATTGTACCCCTCAGATGCCTCGTTCATATGTGATCGCAGCATCTAATATCAATAATACAATGTAAAACAAAAAAACATCATACTTACCCTCCTTACCCTCCACCTTACCTTCATTTGATCTGGCACGAAATCTCATGCAGCCCGTGATGACTTCAAAATTTTGGCTGGCGTGGTGATGTCATACATCACTGTGCACAGGATTTTGTGTGATATCTTCAATCAAGATGGTGGCAGTCTGCTCTAAGCGCTCAGGCAGATGTAGTAAGTATGATTTTTTTGTTTTTTACCCCATTTCAGGTAAAAACTGATTCGTTACTATGAAGCATGAGGAAATTTGGCTTCGCTGCAACTCGAATTTTCCCTGAAATTCGGATCGAATTCCACTTCATGGAGTTCGATTTGCTCAATACTAGTGACAGAGATAGCCCGCATATATCAAACATTTATGGCATGTTGAAGCTGGGGGACCACTGTACTGATGCAAATAATGACCAAAAACACGTGGTTGTGAAAGTGGCCCAAAAGGTCATCCTCTGATGCAGGGGCGTAACTACCATAGTGGCAAACCATGCCACTGCTATGGGGCCCAGGGCAAGAGGGGGCCCAGTCTTAGTTGGGATTATCTCCTCTTGTACTGGGGGGAACACTTGGTCAGGACTCTACCCTCTAAAGGAACAACTTTTAGCAAATGAGGCAGTGGAAAAATGGCCCAATGGTCATTGAAAGGGGTTTATGCAGAAACTGTCCTGTGTGGAGGGCCTTGTTTGATCCTTGCTTCTCTATGTACGGCATTGCTCTGATGGATTGAATTCCTATCAGATTATTCCTTGAGTGTGTTTAAGATAGTTAAATTAGATTGTGAGCTAGATTGGGGATGGAATTACAATCTCAGTAATGTGCTAGACATAGTGGTTTCTAGATAAAAAAAAAAAACCCACAAGATAAATATATTTTAATAAAAACATGCTCTTCATAGAAAGTAAAAGCAATTCCATCTTATTCCACATTTTCCCCTGAACCTTTGATTGCTAACCTCTACAAATGTGGTGATAGTGCCACTGCAGGATGTTATATGTGGTGGTGTCACACAAATAATACACATGATGCAGGAGTTACCAACCATGAGGCCAGGGAAAATATGTACTACTGCCACTTATGACTCTGTTCTAAGGCTACTTTCACATTAGTGGCACGGGTGTCCGGAAGGCTGTTCCGGCAGGTGAACAGCCTGCTGGATCCGTGCTGCCGCTAGTCCACGTCTGCGGCCGGAACTACACTCGGTCCCCATTCACTTTAATGGGGGCGGTCTGGAGTTACGGCCGCAGCACGGCAAACATGCCGAGAGGCGGCCAGACAAAAATTACATGTTCACCCTGCCGGACACCCGTGCCGTACATGAACGGACTGCCGGACACCCGTGAAAGTAGCCTAACGCCTCTCTCAAGGCAGTTTATTCACGCCCAGTAGCTTCAGTCATGCAAAATGCAATTATGTAGGTTTCCAACCCAACTGGCCACAAATGAGAAGTAAATTGAATGTCATACACACCCAAGAGGCTTGAAAAACACATTAAAGGGGTTTTCTTAAATCCTGATGATGATTTATCCTCAGGATAGGTATAGGTCATCAATAGGAGATTGGTCTGACATGCGGGACCCCCGCCAACCAGGTGATGTATTGCGGCTGTGCTTGGTATTGCAGCTCAGCCCCATTTAATTTTATGTAAATGAAGTGCTCCTGGGCCACATGACTGGAATGCGAGGTCACTGGCTTAGGAAGAGGCTGTCAAATTATAACCTCATCATGTCACATGATATCATCACAGGTCCTTCACCATCACTTCTCCTCAGCACTGATCACATGATGGTGATGTCATAACAGGTCCTTCAGTTCTTGCAGTGTGGCAGATTCAGAGGAGGTCCTGGTCAGTAGACACTGCTGTTGTGTCTGGAGCTCTCTTTTTGGGATGCATTTAAAGGAGTTTGGGAATTTGATTGATGACTTATGCTCAATCTTTTGAAGAGCCTGCAGTGCTCCGTGAGCACTTAGGCCTCTTCCTAGGCCAGTGCCATCACCATGCATAGGTCACATGGCCTAGGTACAGCTCAGTCCTAATCAAGTAAATGAGGCTGAGTTGCAATACTAATTATAAGCACTCTACAATATACAGTATTTTGCTTGGTAATCTGTGAAAAGACTGCAGTGATCACCAGAGCTCTGGTGAGCATAGCGGGCTTTTTAAACAGCTGATTGGAGGCGGTGCCAGGACTTGGACCCTTGTCGATCTGATATTGATGACCTATCATGAGGATAGATCATCAATATCAGTTTAATGTATAACCCCTTTAGCTTATTGTTTTTTTTTTTTTTTTAATCTGTCTCTGGGGGATGGGATCCTTTGCCATTTTCTTTGTGTTTTAAATTTTGCCATTTACCATGTAAAAATAATATTACTTTTACTCATTACAACTACACTGAATACCAAATATGTACAGGTTTTTTAAATTGTTAATTGCACAGCAAAAAAAAACAATAAATGATTTGTGTCACCATATTCATAGAGTTCCAACTTTTCATCATTCTTCATGGACTGTGAGGGCTTGTTTTTTGTGGGATGGGTTAACATTTTTCATTAGTAAGGCTGGGTGCACATCACCATTTATGTTTTTTCCTCTTCTGATCCATCAGAAGAGCAGGAAAAAAATGAATTCTGTATTTTAAGCTTCCGTTACGCACATTTTACATCCATTTTTTACTGCTCTTCTGTTGGATCAGAAGAATGGAAAACGAAACAGTGAATGTGAACCCCAGCCTGACATGTTGGGTCACATCCAATTTTCCAAATTTTTCTTTTTAAAGGGTGCTCCCCATGCAAATGAAATAATGTGATTGGTTTGTAAATCAGGTCATTATGGACACATTGTTAACAATTATGTGTATTTATTGACAAAGTATTTTATGGGGAAAGGTTTTTGTAATAGGTATGTGTACATGGTAGACCTGGGGGCTATGGTTAGGACCCAGGCTGCCATAGCTACCATTACACCCCACTATTTTTACCTGGGGGAAGTTGGAGGTGGAGCAACACACAGAGAAGTCACCCTCTGTCTAGCCCAGGGATCAGCAACCTTTGGCACTCCAGCTGCTATAAAACTACAACTCCCAGCATGCATACTTACTCTGCTATTCTTGTAACTCCCACAGAAGTGAAGGAGGATTCTGGGAGTTGTAGTTTCAGAACAGCTGGAGTGCCTGAGGTTGCTGATCCCTGGTCTAGCCACTTAGGTGCCTCAGTCACTATTGACCATGGCAAGCAAGGGGTTTAATCAGTTGTAATCAGAGTTACCTCAGAAGCTTGGATGTTCATTACAGCTGCTACTACCTCTTTGGGGACTCTGGCCAGTGCCATACTCTTATGGCATTGGTCATTAATGGGTTGAAGATGAAATCCATGTGCTGCCTCAGTTTATATCCTTCTTCCTACCATTTTCTTTTGATTGTTATGTTTAAGGAGTTTCTAACTTTGGGCAATCCATTTTTTATAAGAAGGGCCCCTCAGTGAGGAACTGTCTGTGTAATGCATGAGAGTGCTGGGGCTTTAACAAGAGATACTCTTTGCAGTTACTCTGTTTTCCAGCTAAAAGATGAGGGTCCTATGCAAGAGTTTTATTCACTTAGAATTCTCTAATAGGGTATTAGAAAATAGATTTTTTTAAAGAACCATCAACTCCAACTATGCTAAATTCTAGTGAAACAACCTTTTATTAAAATAGAATATCTCTAGAATATTTCATGACAATATCTGATGATTTACGTTTCCATACATTTGTCAATTTACAAAGGCACATGGCCTCTTCATCAGCCAGGATAATTTTATTATGAATTACATATGTCTTAAAGTGAGAGAAAGAAAAAATAGCATAAGAGACAAAATAAAATAAATCCAATGACCCAGTTCACAGAGTAAATGTATATAATAATCATATCCAGGTCAAATCTCCAACCACGGCTATCATCTTCAAAGTCAAGTCGGTGCTCCCCGTGTGGAAACTGCCTTCTTC
This sequence comes from Rhinella marina, assembly GCA_900303285.1. Taxonomy (NCBI): domain Eukaryota; kingdom Metazoa; phylum Chordata; class Amphibia; order Anura; family Bufonidae; genus Rhinella; species Rhinella marina. Next base: position 221,259 of record ONZH01001887.1, on the reverse strand, counting down.
CTATAGGATCCATGTGTCTCCTAAAATCTGCCATAGAAAACAAGTGTAGTCAGAAAAAGTACCACATAAAAAACAGGATGTTCATTCATTATGTTCATGACATGTATACACTGAGAAATTCTGACATGTATGCTGACCATATAGCCAATGTATGCAACTGATTACTGCAGAGCTGCTCAGGTTGAAGTGAATGGGAGCATGACTGCAGTAACTAGCTCCATCCACTACACCAGGGATGGCCAACCTGCGGCTCTTCAGTAGTTGCAAAACTACAACTCCCAGCATGCCCAGACTGCCTACAGCAACCAGCCTACAGCAGGACATGGTGGGAACACCAGTTTGACAACAGCTGGAGAGCCGCAGGTTGGCCATCCCTGCACTAGACAATGGATGGAGCTGTGTAGTTCCGGCACCTACTTCTTTCACCGGAGCTACTCCCTGCATCTACCCCCACCTGATCACATATTGATGACCTATCCTGAGGATAGACCATCAACATACAACATCAGTTTGGACACACTTTTTCTTTCCACGATTTTTCTTTTTTTCTACTTTATGGACTCATGTTAATTAATGCCCATTCCTTTATTCTCTTGGCCCAAGCTATTCTCTTCGTCTTCTTGTTGTTACTCTTGGCTTCTTTGCAGCAATTTGACCACTAAGTGCAGATTCTCACACTTTCCTCTGAACAGTTGTAGAATAGGGCTAAAGACTGTATGGAACGGTGTACCAATCCTACTTCTGCACAACACAACTGATGGTCTCAAACACAAAATAACTTCTTCATTGAGAACCATTCCAGGTGACTTCCCCATGAAACTGATTGAGAGAATGCCAAGAGTGTGCAAAAGGTGGCTTCTTTAACCCTTTCAGCCCCGGAGGTTTTTTTGGTTTTGCGTTTTTGTTTTCCGCTCCCTACCTTGATACAGCCATAACTTTTTTATTTTTCTGTTCACATAGCTGTATGAGGGCTTGTTTTTTGCAGGACAAGTTGTACTTTCCAACGCCACCATTTAATATTGCATATGGTGTAGTGGAAAGCAGGGAAAAAAATTCCAAATCAGGTGAAATTGCAAAAAAACGCAATTCTGCCACACTTTTACAGGTTTTTTATTTACGGCGTTCGATGTTAAAACTGACCAGTTACTTTCATTCTACTGGTATTTATGTGTACGGAGCTTCATGGGGGCTCATTTTTTGCGAGGCGATCTGAACTTTTTATTGATATCATTCTGGGCTGTGTATGACTTTTTAAATCACTTTTTATTTAATTTTTTTTAGAAAAAAAGCGACAAAAAACAGCGAATCTGCCATTTTGACGCTTTTTTCCGTCACGCAATTCGCCGTATTGGAAATTTTTTTTTTATATTTTAAAAGTACGGCCGTTATCAGTCGCGGGGATACCAATGATGTCTATATTTATTGTTATTCAGGTATTTATTTTTTAATTATACGGAAAGGCGGGTGATTTAAACTTTTATATTTTTCTATTTTTTATATATTTTTTAACATTTTTATTTTTTTTATTTTTTTTGTGATTATTTTAAGGCTCATAAATGAGCAAATATATAATGTTTTTCTTTTTGAGCAATCAGGGATTTTAAATATTCAATTTAAAGGCCCTTCTGCTCATTTCTTATCCTGGCCTGCCATCTAGTGGCCAGAATAAGAATTGCAGTTTGAAAGCTGTAAACCTCATCAGCGAGGTTTACAGCTTTCATTACATGTGCAGAAACCCCAATTGGCCACATGGGGCGTCTGCACAACACCCGGAAGCAAGCGCTTCCGGTTTTACTGTTATTAGATGTCGTAATCTCACGTGATCACGGCATCTAAGGCCTTTACAAAGACATCGTCGATGGCGGTAAGTAGGGGCAAGTCTCTGCTGTTTGACACAGCAGAGACTTCCCGGCCATGACGCCCGCCACATGTGCGAGCGGGCGTCGTGTTCTCGCATCGCAATTCGCTGTATTGGAATTTTTTTTTATATTTTAAAAGTACGGGCGTTTTCAGTCCCGGTGATACCAATGATGTCTATATTTATTGTTATTTAGGTATTTATTTTTTAATTATACGGAAAGGGGGGTGATTTAAACTTTTATATTTTTTTATTTTTTATATATTTTTTAACATTTTTATTTTTTATGATTATTTTAAGGCTCATAAATGAGTGTTGCTTTATCATTCTCGTTTCTTCAATATGAATTCTCAAACAATAAAAAAAAGAAAAGAAAAAAACATGGAATGAAAAGGTGTGTCCAAACTATTGACATGTACTGTAAAAAGGAATAGACAGCCCCTTTAAGTCAATGAGGTCCATCAGGATTTATAAGTAACCATTTGCAAATCAATCTTAAGAGAACTAAGTAATGTCATAGCCAGACCCTTATTTCTGATATTTAAGGACTCTATACTGACAAGGAGTGTTCCACAGGATTGGCGCATAGCAAATGTGGTGCCGATATTCAAAAAGGGTCCAAAAACAGAGCTCGGAAACTATAGGCCAGTAAGTCACATCTGTCGTGGGTAAACTGAAGGTTTTCTAAGAGATGCTATCTTGGAGTACCTCAATGAAAATAAGCAAATAACTCCATATCAGCATGGCTTCATGAGGGATCGGTCATGTCAAACCAATTTAATCAGTTTCTATGAGGAGGTAAGTTCTAGACTTGACCGCGGCGAATCAATGGATATCGTATATCTGGACTTCTCCAAAGCATTTGACACTGTACCGCATAAAAGGTTAGTATATAAAATGAGAATGCTTGGACTGGGGGAAAATGTCTGTATGTGGGTAAGTAACTGGCTCAGTGATAGAAAACAGAGGGTGGTTATTAATGGCACATACTCAGATTGGGTCACTGTCACTAGTGGGGTACCACAGGGGTCAGTATTGGGCCCTATTCTCTTCAATATATTTATTAATGATCTTGTAGAAGGCTTGCACAGTAAAATATCAATTTTTGCAGATGACGCTAAACTGTGTAAAGTAATTAACACAGAAGAGGACAGTACACTGCTACAGATGGATCTGGATAGATTGAAGGTGTGGGCAAAGAAGTGGCAGATGAGGTTTAACACTGAAAAATGTAAGGTCATGCACATGGGAAGGGATAATGCAAGTCACCAGTACATACTAAATGGTAAAACACTGGGTAACAATGACATGGAAAAGGACCTAGGAATTTTAGTAAACAGCAAACTAAGTTGTAGAAGCCAGTGTCAGACAGCTGCTGCCAAGGCCAATAAGATAATGGGTTGCATCAAAAGGGGCAGAGATGCCCGTGATGAGAACATAGTCCTGCCACTTTACAAATCACTAGTCAGACTGCACATGGAGTACTGTGTACAGTTCTGGGCTCCTGTGAACAAGGCAGACATAGCAGAGCTGGAGAGGGTTCAGAGGAGGGCAACTAGAGATGGGTCGTTGATCCAGGGAGTTATTCTGATTGCCTGATTGGAGTTGGGAAGGAATTTTTTCCCCTAAAGTGGGGAAAATTGGCTTCTACCTCACAGGGGTTTTTTGCCTTCCTCTGGATCAACCTGTAGGATAACAGGCCGAACTGGATGGACAAATGTCTTTTTTCGGCCTTATAAACTACGTTACTATGTAATCTGGTATAACTGTCATTGCTCTGTTATAAATGGAAAAAATGCCATTAATGGGTCCTTATAGTGTCTACTGTATTGTACGAGGGGTGTTCAATAAGTTATCTACCCTAGCATGTTCTGTCAGCTGGGCTTGTCTGTGCAGGTTGAGACATGTCTGAATATGTAACACACACAGTAGCAGATTAGCCTGAATGACAGGATGGCAAGTGCATTACAGCACAGGTCTACAAAGAAAGTGAAGGATTTGGAGCTTCATTTCGTGATCAAATTCCTTACAAAGGAAGAAATGAACATGAAAGAGATCCAATGAAATGATGTTTGCTGTATATGGTGATGATGTACCTTCCAACTACCAAATTTTGGCCCAGGCAGTTTACATCAGGTAGAGAATCAATTGAAGATGACCCCCATTCTGGGCGATATGTCGAAGCATCTTTAGAGGAAATGTGCTGTAAAGTGGAGGCCATAATTTTGGAAGATCGTTGGGGCAAAGTGTTATAGCTCATGAATTTGGCATTTCATCTGGCACAGTTTCCAGTATCATTCATGATGTTTTCATGATGTCAAAGGTCAGTTCCTGGTGGGTGGCATAAAAGTTGACGCCTGAGCAAAAAGCTTGTCGCTAGCAATTTAGCCAAGATAATTTAGACATGCTTAGAGAAAATCTAGGAGACTTCTATTCTCAAATTATTATGGGTGATGAAACATAGGTCCACCACCTATGCCTGAGGTTGCCGGAAACCAAACAAGGGTCCATGCAATGGAAGCACAAGGGGTTTACCAACCCCAAAAAATATTTTGTGTGCAGCAGACGTTTGGAAAGATATAAGCAGTGCCTGCTGGTAATCTGATGTCTTCTTTATATGAATTGGCCTGCAGATCAGTTTGGAGGTATTTTGACTACATAGCTTGTAGGAAATGTTGGCTTTTCACAGTTAAAGGGAGTCTGTTCCCTGATCAGAGCGTTTTAGACCTTTCAAAAGTACCTTTTTAGTGTTATCCCTCGCTGAGATCTACCAAAAAAGACTTTTTAAACTTATGATAATGAGGTCCGGCAAGTACCCCGGCTCCTTGGCGCTGTGCCCAAAAACACGCCTCTTTCACCTCTCTGGCCCGCCCTCGTATCCTATTATTACCTTCTCCTCTGCCTCTCACATCTCACGCCTGCGCCGCTCCACACTCTCGCTTCACTGCAGTCCTCTGATGCGGCGCCGGCACAAGATCTGAGAGGCAGAGGAGGAGGTAATAATAGGATACGAGAGCGGGCCAGACAACTGAAAGAGGCGTTTTTTTCTGGGCACAGCGCTAAGGAGTCTGGACTCTTGCTGCAGTAACGCTGCCCCTGGGCACTTGCCGGACCTCATTATCATAAGTTTAAAAAATCTTTTTTGGAAGATCTCAGCTAGGGACAGCACTAATAAAGGTACTTTTGGAATGTGGCCAAAGCAGTCTATAACCTGATCTGAGCAATCTACAGTAAAACGCTGACGGTGACAGACTCCCTTTAAGAAGCAAAAAATCCACTGGTATTTCTTGAACCTACGGATACACTTTTTAGTCAAGAAAAGAACCAGTCACTGCTACGTCAGTTCTATAGTAACAACTACAGATGAGCGATTTGAAGACCACTGAGTTTCATATATTGTTTGTAAAGAATATTGGAGGATAGATAGATAGATAGATAGATAGATAGATAGATAGATAGATAGATAAATAGATATATACAGATCCTGTCGATAGATGCTACTGTCCCAGGTCTCCTGGAAAGCAGTTTCTAAGTATGCTTTATTCACATTTAAAATCTTACCTCCAAAGACTCTAAATAGTCTGTTGCAGTAGGGTAGAGGCCATTTTGCACAATTTGCTCTCTGGAAACTTTGCTTTCTTTTAAGATACTCATTTGGAAAGAATGCAACAGAACATTTGCTGAGATCTGTAATTAAGTAGATAAAAATGAGGTCATGTTCCAAAGCAATACAGTTATACAATCTGCCTACAGCCAGCACCAGCAAGAGTTGCTGATTCAGCACTATTCTGTATAACAGTGCATTTAATACAATGGCATAAATTATATTTAACGAATATGACATGCTTTAACAGGAATATATCACAAATGTTGGCATTAGCGCACTATTCTCATTTGACATTTAACCCCATGTTAACCTTTGCAGTATGTGGTGCACTAAAGAATTTATATCATTGGTTTCCCTTTACAGCCATTATAAGTTTTGAGTAGTGTTTCCTCAGTTCTACCATGCTCCCACATTGATTAGACTATGTACAACTGTATACTCTTCATCACCACTGTGAAGGCCCCTTTACACATATTGACTGTGTACCTGTGGTCACCATTGGGCAATTATCGGGAACTAATTGTTTGTTCCCAATAACTGCCTCATCTTGAGTGGAGGTGAGAGCCACATTTACAATGCTTTCGCCTGATGAACGAGCAAACGTTCATCTGGTAATTAGTGATACCTGTACACAGGGCAATTATCAGGAACACTCTTCCAGTACGTTACTTCATTCATCAGCTTGTGTAAAGGGGATTTTAGCAACACTGATATCACTATCTATTATCTTAAAATGCTTCCCACCTCTACATTGGAAGTGGAAGAGAGGACCTGTGTAGATGCCATTCTCTGCTCTCTTGTAATAAAGATCCATTCGACCCATTGTTTTACAATCAAAATCCTAACGAAATTGGCTAGTATGCCTATATTTTATTTCCCTTCCATTCCACCAATTTTGGTTTTATTTTTTATAGAAAGGGTAAACATAGGAGAAAGACAAAGCATAACACTAATCATCACAACTCTCTATATCCTGAACCTGCTCTGTCTCTATTCTATCACATGGACTGCAGCTGTATCCTTTGCTAATGGTTACCTGTGTTGCCTATTGGAGCTGTGGCCTGTGTAATAACTGGATCTAGGCTCTATTCCACCATTGGAGAGTATGGCATATTTAGAGCCTAAATTCTGTGCAGGTGGATCGGAGCTGGGAGACATGAATGGATTTGCAAAAAAGTTGCAAAGTGGGTTACTGGGATGAACCATTGAATGGGAGTGGTTATACTATTGTATCGAGTGAAACTGAGTCATTATGGGAAAAGATGGTGAGCTAAAGCTGGACATAATATATACATTCAGAATATATACATACAGAAGCTGATGGCTCACTCTCCTGGCTCCTTTCTGACGTCCCAATACACCTACATGTTTAGGTGACGTCATCTTCATTGGTCACATGGCCTAAGTGCTGCTCAGTCCCATTGAAGTGAATGGGGCTCGTCTGCAATACTAAAACAGCTGCTACCAAATGGACGGCCCTGTGCTTGTTAAACTGCAAGGAAGTCTTGGCACCCATTGGCATGCCTACTCAAAGATCGGCCTACCCAGAAAGCTGATGAGCAAGGGTGATGGGTGTCACAGCCCCCTCTCCGATCTTATATGGATGTCTTGACTTAAAGTGTAACTGTCATTCTTTTTTTTGTTTGTGTAATGTGTAGGGGCAGTGATACTGACCATTTTTCTAATATACTTATATATATATAATATAAGTATATATATTATATATATACATTAGCATTACCTGAATGGAAGTGTACCCTTGTAATAATTGATCTGCACAGTGGACATGGGGTTCTTGTTGGATTGTCTCTTGCCAGTGTGCGTAAACATGGCTCACAAAAAATGTGCCGGCATGGATAACACAAGTATGGGTTGAAGTACACATCTAAGCACACAGCGCATGTGTAGCTCTCCTTTTCTTTGATAAGTTCATCATCCTCTTCTGCGGCTATGTGGTGTGATGTATTGATCTATAAAAAAAAAAGAGAACCTAGACGTGATATATTGGCTTGTGCACACAAAGTAATTTCACACGACATCTAATGACTCATAAACCCATACTAGCGTAGTGAGTCAATTTAACACAGAATTAACAGGCATGTCACAATGTCACGTGAAAGCCAGTTATTATACATTCCCAGCAATAAGGGGAGTGAGTGGGAAGCAGGGGAAGAATGGAGCCATGTATCATTGTAGACAAATCTCAGTCTTCCATTAGCAAGTGGAAAGAAGGCTTTTCCCTACCTAGATGAAGCCGATAAAGAGTAATTGGTTGCAGACATCTGCATAATAGACTGGCTAGGACATTTCTAACGTGATCTCCTCTGCATGCAGGCAACAGTGATTGATGCGTCACAAGTCCTGGCACATTTGTCATACAGATAATGAGCTGAGCCTACTGTGTTCCAAAAAGTGATCAATTACAAGTCGGCTCAATCTTCTATGCCCACTTGTTTTCCGAAGTCGAGTGAAATGAGGATGCACAGGGCTGAGTTTCAAATGGGTAGGAAAGCAAATCCTCTACTTGGTTCATTAGTAGGATAAAAAGGGAATTTTTCCTAGAGAATCATGATAATAGAAGTGGAGGGGAGTAATGAATTTAGAGTAGCAAATGATAATACTGATATCAGGTCAGATCAAAGTATCTTTTACACAAGGGCATGTAAAGATTCTGGAGCAATGCTATGCCTCCCTTTTAGTATTAAGCAGGTTGGGTCGACCGCTTGCTTCATTACTACTTGCCGTAAAAACCTGCAAACATACTGTGGGTATGGGGTAGGGCTGCTTGTCACAGAATGCCAATACAATCACCATACACTTCAATACAGAAGTATTGCATTGTATGGTCCCGGTGAGCTCATGTTGAAGTTATCTAAGGGGACAAAAAAAAAAAAACAAACAAAAAATGGGTAAATAGAAATATTAAAAATTAAAAAAACAAAACAAAATAAAAACAGTTCTCTATGTATCATATTAAAAATAAATAAAACATAATTGGTATGGCTGCATCCAAAAATTTCCAAACTACTAAAATGCTGTATGATCTTTTATCCTGCATGGGGTATGCTGTCTAAGAAAAAAAAAATCTCAAAGCAGGAATTTCTGTTTTTTAGTCACCTCGCCTTTTAAAAAAAAAAGGAATAAAAAATTATCAAAAAGCTGCATTGACCCCTAAATGATGCAAATAAAACTACAGCTCACCCCACATACAACAAGCCTTAACATTCCTCCGTCGATGGCAACATAAAAAAGTTATTGGTAAAAGATTTCAGGCAACAGCTGTTTCATATTTCTACATGCTTCTTCATGGCCCAGTATGCATAGTGAAGTGTACGCTCATTATATTGACACTCCCATCTACATCATTACACTTCAATTATTTACACTAGAGATGAGCGAATTGACTTTAATGGTACAAGTCGCTCTGCTAAAAAAAATTTGTTCTAATACTACATGGAGATCCTTCTCTGTACAGTATTAGAATGTATGGGCTACGATGAGCCGAAGTTATTTCTTTGCAAAGGATGAGATTTGGTGGTGGTCCTACTGCTGGAACTTCCACTAATCATGAGAATGGAGGCAACATACCCCTTGGAGTCCCCTTGAAATGGACAGAATAACTGGTCGGAAAAGCACACCTCTGCTCCATTTATTGGTATAGGAGCGCTGGAGATAGCTGAGTACAGCACTAGGATAGCTCATCAATATCATGAAACTGGACAACTCCTCAAAGGGGATTTTCCAAGAGTGAAATACTGATGAACCATCCTCAGGATAGGTCATGAATATCTCATAAGTGGGGTCCAAGTTCTGATACCCTCGCTGAACAGCTATTTGAAGAGACCACTGCGCTCACTCTTGCTTGGCCTGTGACTCCACCGATACTCGGTGGATGATATAGACATATAGACCGATGACTCAACCAGATAATTTATCCTGACAGGCATATGTACGATAAAAGATTTCTTGGGATTATGAAGGTGTATTTACTGTAATCTAAATGATATGGTAGAGAAGTCCTTGGTCATAGTTTCCAAGTATAGTCCTGCAATCCTTGCTGTAATACCCCAAATAAATGATTTGATGTATTAGACAGTGTCTGTTCGTGGACCACACAATAAAACTACTGTATATTCTGTATCCAATAAACATCAGAACCCTGGGGAATTAAAGAACATAAAACAACCAAGGCTTTTCTCTGTGGATCAAAAGGTCACATTGTATTTCATGAGTTTTCTTTATCTAAATATCTATAGCCATGGATTATACGTCACCCTGACATCACATCAGACATAAAAAAAAATCAACTCCTCACCTCAGGTCATTTTCCTTTTACTGTTTTTAAGAAAAGATCAAGCAATTCAATAAATCAAACAACATGTTCAGATTAACTAATCTTCGTCAATGTTCCACATACATGAGGTAGGATCCATACTTATTGAATGGTGGAAATTGGCCTTAGTTGCTATGATCCACCAGAAAGAAGGGTTTTAAAGGTCTGGTCCAACGGAATAAATATATATATTTTTTATGTGTAGACAGAATTACTTACCTTACTAATTACTTTCTCTGATTCCCCGCTGTTGCCATTCCAACATGCAGGTTACTGCTTCCAGGTTCTGGCTTAATACACAGGAAGTGCCTGGAGATGAGTGATCAGCCAATCAATGGCTGAGGTGGGTCACAGAAACCTATGATTGGCTGAGCAGGAATCTCCTGCTAGTTCTTGTGTCTTGAGATGGAACCTGGAAGCAGAGACCAGAGGGGATCTAGTAAAAATTGGAATGGCAGTGATGGGGGATGTGTTAAGGATGAGTATAGCTTAGTTTTTTTAAAATCCATTCTACCTTATATATAAAGAAAATGATCCTGAGGGACAAGCCTTTTAAATATTTGATCGGGTAGTTCATCAGGAGTGGTAGCATTAGTGAATATTTAGAATTACATTGGTGGATATATCCATATGACTCCATTATTCAATCAACACCAAACAGTGGTGGTCAAATCCTTAATGTTTCCTGGGGACAAAAACAAGTTACTTACTTAAAGGGTTTGTCTCATGATGGACAATGGGGGCATATCGCTAGAGACCCACCGCTGGGACCCGCACCTATATCCAGAACGGAGCCCCGAAAGTGAAGGAGGGCGTACTGCGCATACGCAGCCGCCCTCCATTCAGTTTCTATGGGGCCGGAGAAAATAGCCAAGCACTGGCTCGTCTATTTCCGTTGGCTCCATAGAAATTAATGGGAGTGGTGGCCGCGCAAACGCGGTGCGCTCCCATTCATTTCTATGGGGAGACGGCTTGGTGGGGGCCGGACCGGAGTCCTCCAGCCACCACCTAGAAGACAATGGGGGCATATCCTAGCGATACGCCCCATTGCCCATCATGAAACAACCCCTTTAAGGTTTTTTCGCTTTGCATTTTCATTTTAATTCCCTATCTTCCTTGAGCCACAACTTTTTATTTCCATTCACATAATTGTATGAGGGCTTATTTTTATTCGGGACAAGTTGTACTTTGTAATGCCACCATTAATTATAGCATACAATGTAGTGGGAAGCAGTATAAAATTCCAAATGTGGTGGAATTGGAAATAAAACACAATTTCTACACCGTTTCACGGGTTTTGTCCCCACAACGTTTCGTTTGCAGCAAACCCACGACTGACCCATGTCCTTCTTTCTCGAGGTCAGTACAATTACAACGTTACCCCATAGGTATAGGTTTTGTAAGTCTAAATAGTGTAAAAATAAATTTAAACTTTTGAAAAAACAAATATATATTTTTTTTACATCACCATATTCTGACCCCCCATAACTTTTTTATACTACTACTACTCCTCTACTGAGCTCTATAGGGGCTCATTTTTTGCGGGACAATCTGTAGTTTTTATTGATACCATTTTGGGGTGTATTTGACTTTTTGATCACATTTTATTACATTTTTTTGGGTAAGAGAAGAAATGAAAAAATGGCAAATCGGCCATTGTGACCCTTTTTTCTGTTACGGCATTTGCCGTATTGGAAATTTTTAAAATATTTTAATAGTACGGGTCGCGGTGATACCCATGATGTTTATATTTATTGTTATTTAGGTATTTATTTTTTATTATATGAAAAGGGGGGTCATTTAAACATTTATTTTTTTATATATTTTTTTTACATTTTTTTAAAATTTTGTTGCAATGATTTTGAAGCTCATATATGAGCCTATAAATTCTGTTTGCTAATTTTTCATTTTGTACAATCACAAATTTTTTTTAAATTAGTTTATGACTGTCAATTGCTCATTTCTTATGTTGGCCTACCATTTGGTGGCCAAACTAAGAATTGCAGCATGAATACTATAAGGCTCGTCAGCCCCATTGTTGGTAGGAAGTAGGTTTTAGCGCATTTAGAAGCCGTGATCTCACTTGATCACGGCATCTAAAGCCTTTAATTACTGTACATGTATGGTGCTGATAGTGAAAGGGTTGAAGGGATTCCATAATGTAAGAAAAAATGTATGACTTTTTCTAAAAGCATCCATTTGAATTATGTTGAGCTGCCATATCAGACACAGCCATTGGACAATAGTGGCACTGTTTCTGAACAAAAAGATTAATGATCAACCCTTTCCTGAAGGAACCATTTTCAGTTTTTTGCGTTTTTGTTTTTCACTCCCTGCCTTCCTGGAGCCATAACTTGTTATTTTTCCATTCACATAACCATATGATGACTTGTTTTTTGCTGGACAAGTTGTAACTTCTACTGGCACCATTTAATACTGCATACAATGTAGTGGGAAGCTGGTAAAAAATTAAAAATGTGGTGGAATGGGGAAAAAATGCAATTCCACCACAGTTTTATGCATTTTGTTTTTACGGCATTCACTTTGCAGGAAAACTGACTTGTGCACTTCATTCTCTGTGTCAGTACAATTATGGAGATATCATATTTGTATAGTTTTTATTGTGCTGTAATACCGAAAAAAAAAAACTTTTGAAAAATTATTTTTTTTCTTTTTATCGCCATATTCTAGCCCCCCTTAACATTTTTTATTGTTAAGTCCACAGAGTTTTTAGGGGGTTCAGTTTTACGAGACAATCTGTTTGTTTTATTGATAACATTTTGGGGTGTGTGACTTTTTGATCACTTTTTATTTAAATTTTTGGTGGAGGTGAAGTGATTAAAAAATGGTAAATCGTCCATTTTTTTCCCATTACGCCATTCACTGTATGTTATAAGTTTTTTTAAAATATTTTAATTTTATGGGCGTTTTCAGGTGTGGCGAAGCATATATTTATTTTTTTGTTATTTATATTTTAGGGAAAGGGGGAGATTACAATTTTAATGTTTTTTAAAACTTTTTTAGGTCCCCAAGTGGGCCCAAACATGAAATTTGTATAGAAGGGATGCAAATGAGCTCTTAACAAGCTCTGCCTCTAATGCACCAGATGTAAGGCAGCTATCCTGTAAGTCAGTGTTCAACCCTTTAAATAGGCCTTGAGACATGAATTAAATAATAAATAAGCCAGCATCTCATCTGCAGACAGCTGTTTCGGTCTGATTGTCCATCATCAGTGCAGAGTAGCGCATACTGGCTTAGGCTACTTTCACACTTGCGTTTCACGTTTCAATTATTGAGATCCTGCAGAGGAGAAAAAAAGTTCAGTTTTGTCCCCATTCATGGTCAATGGAGACAAAACAGAACTGAACAGAACGGAGTGCTCCAAAATACATTCCATTCCATTTTGGTTGTGTTCCCATACCGGAGAGCAAACTGCAGCAAGCTGCGTTTTTCTTTCTATTATGGGATGCAGAGCAAAACGGATCCAGCATGACCCACAATGCAAGTCAATGGTGCTGGATCCGTTTTCTCTGACATAATAGAAAATGGATCTGTCAGTGTTTGCTGATCCCTGCCGAATCAGGCAAAAACGCAACTGCGAAAGTAGTCTTAACTGGGTGGGAGGCCTAGGTCAGGATTTGTGAAGTACTATTTCTCTCTACTATCAAAGGCAGAAATAAGCCAGATCCTAGGCCTCCAGGTTTATTACTTGTGTATTATAATTCAGGCCAGGAGGTGGCAGCACTGAATTGTAATATACTGATCTTTGTATAGGGTAATGGATAAAATTCCATTATTCTACACAAATTTGGGTCCTGGGACAGAATAGGGATTGAGGCCTAAGAGCTGTAAGATATGCCCTGGGCTTTTTTTTTTTTTTTTTTTTACTTTGCAATGTTTTTACATCAAAAGTAATTACTATACAGAGTAGATCTAGAGCTTATGAGACAATAAATCACACAACCTTCATTTCAAAGAGGACGAATGTTTTACCAGCTTTTCCACAGCGAAACTCCTGGATGTGCACTTTTAGGCATTAAAGGAAGTAACTATTAATGGGAATAGAAGGAGAATTATTACTAAACAGCGGTCATTAATCAGACGGGCCTACACAGGCTTCAGGGGCAGAGAGGAATTATCATTGACTTGCTTATACCTAATGTACTCGGGCTTAGCTTCTAGGTTCGACTTTCAGTTGCTCATCTGTATTCCTTGCCCTAAACTGTAGTCAGTACACATATTCTTTTTATTATCTAAAATTTGTAATATCTTCCCATCTGCAAATCAAGAATATTTTCCATATCTGCCTCTTTCCCATACAGAAGAGGACCAAGTGTGTAAACAAACTTATAATTGGTAGATGATTGTACCACTCTCCTGCTGAAAAACAGACAATGATTCACCAATCTATCCTAAGCAAAACTCATTCACCTCTCCTTCCATTCCTCAATTGCTACAACCCCCTCCCCCCTCCTGTCAGTCCCTCTACATACTAAATGTCTTCTTTTTTTATTTGTTTACTAATAAGGCTACTTTCAAACTAGCGTTAACATTTTCCGGTATTGAGTTCCGTCATAGGGTCTCAATACCAGAAAAAAACGCTTCCGTTTTGTCCCCATTCATTGTCCATGGGGACAAAACGTAACTGAACAGAACGGAGTGCTCCAAAATGCATTCTGTTCCGTTCTCATACCGGAGAGCAAACAGCAGCATGCGGATGCGAAGCAAGACGGATCCGTCATGACCCACAATACAAGTCAATGGGGACGGATCTGTTTTCTCTGCCACAATCTGCCACAATAGAAAATGGATCCGTCCCCCATTGACTTTCAGTAGAGTTCATGACGGATCTGTCTTGGCTATGTTACAGATAATACAACCGGATCCGTTCATAATAATGGAAGTGTTTTGTTGAACCCTGCAGGATCCAGCAAAAATGCTAGTGTGAAAGTAGCCTAATTCTTTCAAGCAATGAAATACTATATGATACTAGGGTTGCCAACTTTCGATACCCAATCAATACTTTTGTACCCGGATCGATACAATGCCGGGATTTGCTAATTTCTGTTAGAGAACATGGAACGCACCGCCCTCACCGTGCACTGTGTTCTCCTGAGCCGGCACAATGGAGTACAAGGCAGTCCCTCTCTCCCCACTGTGACGCGGCTGCCACAGCCACCAATGAGAAGGATAAGGGGGCTATGAAGCTACCACTAGTGAAGATTATACTGAGGAGGGGGGCTGTTAACACTGCGCCACCAGTGCAAACATTAACCCTTAATCCTGACATGACGCAGCAACACAGGCCACAAGGCTGCATCCCTGGCCTCAATGACGGGAATCGGCGATCCCACCGAACCCTGTCAATTAACCGCTCAGGTGCTGTATCTGAGGGGTTAATTGATGCAGTTCAGTGGAATCGCCGTTCCCCGTCATTGAGGCAGGGGATGCAGGCCTGTGTTGCTGCGTCATGTAAGGATGCAGTTGTTTTTGACCACATCATCGCGCCACCTGCGGTCTATGAGGCTGAATGGTGGGGACAGGAGCCATAGGCTGCAGATAAGTGCCTCAGGAGCCACATGGTGGCCACGTGTTTGAGCCCCTGATCTAGTCTAACTTTATATACCAACTGTTGGCTTATTTTATGCCACAATTTTTGTACCAAAATGCTGCTGAATTTTTAGTATACATTGTAGCTTAGTGAGCAATAAAACTTTCAGGTAGGAAAATAAAAAAAGTGTCTAAAACACTTGATGAAAGGGGTGTAAACCTTGTATGTCATTTTTGGTAGTAGAATTCTGGATCATTTTCATTAATCTTCCAACGTAGTATCTGTTTTTCAGAAATCTCTGAACAGTGCCAAAGGGGTTTGAGCTCCCTATGGAGTCCATACGTGCAGGAGCTCAGTGGTGGTCTCAGATCGCAGACTTCACTAATCCGGTTGCCTCAAGCATTTAGACAGCATTTCCCAGTTTTTCCAGTAGATCCAGTAACTCAGCTGCTACAGAGCAAAGCACATTGGGGCTTCACCAGAGCTCCCAGCTCACAAAGTATGACATCAGGCAAATTCCGAAAGACAGATAAAGAGAGCGGTCTGACCTACAGTCTCATATTCCATTAAACCCTTCAGTGAAAACCATTTTTCTCTGCCAGGGAAACAAAATTAATAATTAAAAGAGCTTTTAAGTGCCACAATCAATACCACTGTTTTAATGCAACCGAAGAAAAAAAATGCATTAAAAAAAAGTCGCCTTCCCATTAATGGGTCCAGCGCAGACAAATGTATGTAGACCTGTTCAGGAATTTGCCAGCTGTAGATTAGATGGTGGCATTTACCCATAGTTAGACCCCTTCCCCCAGCCTCCACTTCTGCTTTCATGTTCCTGCCACTGACAGCATCACATATTTAATAGCATTTGGCACAGTGTGTTGCATTAGATGCTTTTCCTTCAGTAGACATTATCACTAAGTGCAGAAAGAACTTACTAGAATGTATTGGGGTGAACCTACCTGATGTCTTGGAAGAAGCTGCAGAACCTCCATTACATTATCCTCTACAGAAAACCGCCAACTTTTTAACTTAGTTTAGGAACAGAATTTAGGAACAGAAAGCAAAATGTGATATTAAAAAAAAAAGCGACCCATTTTTGTATTCCTAGATCTGGAAAAAAGCCAAACAGAGCAGAATATATGGCAGCTGCTTAAGCAGCTCAATTTACATTACGTCTGCTCATTTGCTTTTTAGTCATAATTTATTATTTACTATATACAATATGATTAACATTGGGCTCATTTACAGCCAATTTATTTAATAGAGATCTATAACCTTCAACTGCTGCAGCGGGAGAACGCAGATAATTTAATATCAGGTGGCAGGAAATATAACCATAGGACTGTAGTCCCACTAATGCATCACTATAAAAGTGTTTTTACACTAGTGACGGTGGAGTGCAGAGGTAGGTCCAAGGCCATCTGTCACAGACAACACCTGTGGTATACCACTGATCAACCATAATATAAAGGTTCCTCTCATGCCCTCAAAATTGCTCTGACCTGTTTTTAAAGGTGTCATGTGGCGTTTGGCACCAAGACGTTAGCAGCAGATCCCTTAAAGGAGTATTCCCATCACAGACAATGGGGGCATATCGCTAGGATTTGCCCCCATTGTCTGATATGTGCGGGTCCCACCTCTGAGACCCGCACCCACACCGTGAACGGAGCGAGGAGAGAGGATTGCTGAAGGACCCCGAGAAACGCTCTCCCCATACAAGTGAATGGGAACGCACCGAACATGAGCAGCCACCGATCCCATTATTTTCTATGGGGGCAACAGAAATAGCCGAGTCCCAGCCGAGCCTCAGCTATTTTCGGCAACCCCACAGAAATGAGCGCAGTGTACCCTCCACCACCTTTCCCTATTCCGTTCTCTGTGTCAGTGCACCTATGAGACAATGGGGGCATACCCTAGCGATATGCCCCCATTGTCTGTAATGGGAAAACCCCTTTAAAGGAGTATTCCCATCTCAGACATTGATGGCATATCGCTAGGATATGTCATGAAGGTCAGATAGGTGCGGTCCCACCACTGGCAAAGTCTAATATACTATCACTAGGGCCTCCCCTAAGTGAAGGAGAGTGTACCACACAAAAGAGGCCACCCTATATTCACCACTATGAAAGTTTCGTAAATAGCCGAGTGCTGGTTCAGCTATTACAGGCGGTGCCATAACGGTTAATGGATAGACAGCTGTGCATGCACAGTTCGCTCCCCATTCATAGCTGTGGAACTTTCAAAAATAGCCAGCTATTTTCAGAAATCCCATAGTAGTGAATGGAGGGTATTCTGCGCAAATGCTTTGTGCTCTCCTTTCCTTCATGGGCCCCGTTCTGGAGATAGGAGCCGACCCAGAGGTGAGACTAGCACCTATCTGATGTTGATTGCAAATACTGGTGAAATGCCATCAGTGTCTGAGATAGGCAAACCCCTTTAAGTTTTGCAAATTGAAAGACGGGGCCTTCATGAATTGGATGTAGCACATCCCACAGATGCTCAATCAGATTGAGATCTGGGGAATTTGGAGGGAAAGTCATCACCTTGTACTCTTTGTTATGATCCTCAAACACATCCAGAACAATTGCAGCAGGGGCGGACATACGCCTGTGCAGCCAGTTCGGCTGCACAGGGGCCTAGTGCGGCAGGGGGGCCCATGGGAGGTTCGGTGGCAGTAGGAGATGAGCGCTTCCATTGTGGAACCGTTCATCTCCATTATTCATACTCAAACTATATATGCAATGTAGGGGTGGTGATAAGTACTATAGGGGCCTTTTTTTTTACTTGCACACATTATGGGGCACAAGGGGGCAGTGCACTCTATAGGGGCATTTTATACTGGCACATTATGTCAGGCACCATGGGACGGGGAGGAGTACTATGGGGGGCATCTACTAGGGGCACTTTATAGTTGTATTCTTTACTGGTGCAAATTATGGGGAACTACGGGGACCTTAACTTAATTGGGGCCACTAAGAGGATTTTTTGGGCACACAATAGGGGCATTGGCACACATTATGAGTGCACTATAGGGACATTGGCTCCACTGGGGGCACTAAGAGGAGGTATTTTTTACTGTCACACAACAGGGCATTTGTTGTATCATTATTTTTGGGGGACTTTATGTTTACACTATTAGTGTCAGATACACTGTTTCCTGGGTGCAGTTATTTTTTAGGGCACTCTGTAAGCGGGCGCTATCTGTGTGGTACTAGTAGTTTCTGCAGTATAGTATTGGGGAGCACACCGTCTCAGTATTGGGGTGGCAGGATGGGGTGTTCAGAAGGTGAAAGGATGATGGAAAAGTAGGAAACTAAGATGTCTGTCTGTGATATTCCGCAGAGAGAAGAGATGGCTGAAAGAAATCATCATGGCGGTTTGGTGTTAAAGAAGAAGATGAAGAAAGAGAACGTCTACATCTAAGGAGACGTCACTGGATGTAAGAGGTATGTTGCGGTGTATGTGGCGATGAAGTTGAGAATTTGGCATTGGGGGGGGGGGGCAGGCACAGTCTTTGCCCAGGGGCCCTCTGCTGTCTGTGTCCGCCCCTGAATTGCAGTGTGGCAGGGCATATTATTCTGCTGAAAGCGACCACTGCCATTTAGGAATAGGGATGTGCTTGGTCTATACAATGTTTAGGTAGATGGTACGAGTCAAAGTTTCATCACATGAATGCACCAGACTCAAGGTTTCCCAGCAGAACATTGTCCAGAGAATCACGCTCCCTCTGCTGGCTGGTACATCCTGGTGCTATGCTTCCTTAGGTACTAAGTGAAACACACAACTGGCCATCCAGATAATGTAAAAGTGGGTCATAGAGCTGCCTACTTTCTTCTAATGCTCCACTGTCCAGTTGTGGTGCTCATGTGCCCATTGCAGGTGTTTTTTTTTTTTGCAGTGGACAGAGGTCAGCATGGGCATTCTGACTGCCCTGTGGCTATGCAGTCTCATATGCAACAAGAAAACATAGCCAGGATGACCTTTTAGGTAGTTTGTTGTAAAAGTCAATCTTCTGGCCTTATAAGACCTTTATCAAGACAAGCCAAAAACAAGTCCTATCTTGATAAAGGCCTTATATGGCCGAAACGTTGCCTTTTTACGATGAGCTAAAAAAAAAAAAAAAAAGGCTATGCTTTATTGGGGTTCCACTGCCCACAAGCACACAAATGAAAACAAATGGTTCAAGGAACCCATGCTGTGTATCTCTTTCAGCAATTTGTGCTACAGTGGCTCTTCTGTGGGATCAGACTAAAATGAGCTAGCCTTCCCATGCATCTTAATGAGTTTTGGGCGCCCATGATCATATATCAGTTATATCAGTTCGCCAGTTTTCCTTCTTTGGGTCATCTTTGGTAATAGGAGCCTTAAACTTAAAGTAAATATCAGGCCTTGAATTCCATTTTTCTTAGTTTTTTTGATTTAACCACCTAACTGTTTTACCCGAGTCCAGCTCGGGCAATGTGAAAAGTAGCTAACTGGAGGGGTTTTAGATGGTGATATCTCCTCAATGGTAGCAACTAGGACTTGTATGAAAGCTGACAGTCCAGGCTTTCAAACAAGACCAAAATGGCAGCTAATGTCCAAGCAACAGAGGAGAAATCAGAAGTCTGAAATAAAGTCTGGAATAATAGCAAGTAAAACCGGCTGCATTCACAGCATCCCGATTTGTATCAGTGGTATCTTTCTCTCTCTTGAAAATATTGCTGTCATTGTGGTATTTTCTGAAAGCTTGGAATGTCTGCTTTCAAACAAGATCAGTTACATGTTTCTAGCTGATACCATTCATGTAGCTGCCTCTAAAGCAGCCCTTCCCCCCTCCAGTTAGCTACTTTTCCCACTGCTGGAGCTCCACTCTGGCAAAACAGCTAGGTAGTTAAATAGGTTAAACACATTACTAAGTGAGGGGAAACAGCAGGGCCGGGGCGACAGGAATGCAAAGGTAGGTGCACCACCTTGCTATTCATCTGAGAGGGAGCAATTATATTGTACTAAAATAAATAAATAAATAAGTGTTTAAATTGTAAACCAATGAGTGCTTCCTTTGTGGAAGCACTTATTACTGAAGGAGGACAAGGGAGTGATGACAGTATTAGTGCTAGTGCTGGCTTTAACTCACCGCTCCCCTCTTGGTGGTCCACCAGTTCGGACGCCGTCCGCACTTCACCGTATGATGCTAACAGTGTAATGCACATTGGCATGCACTATGACCAGACACTGTCCGACGTCAGATCATAGTGCAGCGTGGGCATCTGCAGCAGGAGTAAGTAATTGTTTTTTTATGTTTGTCTGGTCTGAGGTCTGCTTTTAGAGGTGGGAGGTAACGAGTCGTGGAATAAGCTATATATTTTACTGGCAATATGTCCCTCAACCACCACTGCAAATACCAATAGTTCAATCTTTATTAGTTTAAAATACTGCAGAAACATCCCATACTTAAAAATCATCTAAATTGTTACAGAAAGGATATATGCATTGCAGTAAAGCATCAGTCGTTTTTAGCATGTATTCATCAGAAGAGGGGTGCTTTACTGTAGTGCTTATGATTTTGATGTATGGGGTGTTTACAACTAGATAGGATGGTAAAAAGAAAACAAAAGATATTTTATTAGGAGAAAACAATAAAAAAGGGCTATTCCCTAACACATATCAAAAAGTCAGGCAATTGGAAACTGTATCCTGCAGGCGTTGTATACCAGTGGGGTGATATATGTTAATCTTCGTCTGATATACTGATATAAATATTAGCTGTGGGATACAGGGGTCATCGCGAAAAACGCGTTGAGCGGGATTGGCAATCTGACATTAGCAGCGGTGTATTATGGAGTAACCCCTAGGGAGGGTTGGTGTAAATACATACAAAGTACGGTACCCAGACCGCAGAATAGTATACTTTGTTACACCACACCGGGGTTTCAAATAATTTTGCACGCCCAACTTTTCAGTTTTATTATTAGAAAAAAAGTTTAACCCCTTCGTGCATTTGGACGTTACTGTACGTCTAAACTGCAAGTAATTTACTGCATTTGGACGTAGAGTGACGTCCAAAATGCTTTCTGGGGCTGTGACACTATAAAGTGTCACAGCCCAAGTGTCTCCGCTGTCCCGGAGAGCAGAGACACCGGGGCAGTCGGCAAGGGACCAATCAGAGTGGTCCCTTGCCGGCAAGCTCTCCGATTGGTTAGTCTCTGCAGACTAACGAATCCAGCGCTTCAGTGTTAAAATGCTGGTTTCAGGCTGCGATCTCCACTCTGGAGATGTCCCCTGTGCCTATAATGCTCCATAATGTCCCCCAGCATTAACCCCTCCTTTTCTGGGTGCCCCCTGCTGCGCTGTTATCTCTGATGGCAGCGGCTCAAGATCGGAGCCGCTGCCATCAGCAGAGAGTGTGAGCTATAATAGATGACTATTGCAATGCACTGTATAGCCATCAAGCCCACTGGATCTTCAAGATCCAAATGGGTCTTGATAAATAAAAATAAAAGTGTAAAAAGAAAGTTAAAAATAAGTGTAATAAAAAAAGTTTAAAAAAAAAAAGTTTCAAGTAAAAAAAAAAGCGCACTTTTCCCCAAATAAAATTAAAAAATATTAAAAATAGACATATTAGGTATTGCCGTGTCCGTATCGACCGGCTTTATAAAATTACACATGATCCACCCCGCCAGGTGAACACAAAATTTATTTTTTTTTTTTTAAAAACTATGCCAAAACAGCCATTTTTTGTCACCTTGCCTCACACAAAGTGTAATAGCAGGCGATCAAAAAGGCGTATTTACCCCAAAATCAAACCGTCATCTCGTCCCACAAAAAATGAGAACCTACCTAAGACAATCACCCAAAAGATAAAAAAATATGGCTCTCAGAAAATGGCAACACAAAAATTTTTTTTTTATTTTGTTCAAAAATACATCTAATGTGTAAAAGTTAACAAAAATAAAAATGTTAGACATATTGGGTATTGCTGCGTCCATAATAACCTGCTCTATAAAAATACCACATGACTTGTCCCCTCAGGTGAACCCTGTAAAAAAAATGTTAAAAAAACTATGCTAAAACAGCTATTTTTTTCACCTTGACTCACAAAAAGTGTAATACCAAGCGATCAAAAAGTCTTATGTACCTCAAAATGGTACCAATGAAAATGTCACCTCATCCCGCAAAAAATGATCCCCCATATAAGACAATAACTCGAAAAAATCAATGGCTCCCGCAAACCAATCCATCAAAATCTGTGTTGCAAAATCCATATGGCGCTCCTTCTGTTCTGAGTCCTGCCATGTGCCCCCACAGCAGTTTATCACCACACATGAGTGTTGCCGTATTCAGGAGAAAATGGGGAACAAATTATGGGGTGCTTTTCTCCTGTTAGCCCTTGAAAATGAAACATTTTGGGCTAAAGCGACATTTTATTGGAAGAAATGAAATTTTTCATTTTCACAGCCAAGTGTTTCCAAATTCCGTAAAATGCTTAGGGGGTCAAAGTGGTCAGTACCTCCCTTAATATATTCTTTGAAGGGTGTAGTTTCCAAAATGGGGTGACTTTTTGAGGGTTTCCACTGTAGGGGTACGTCAGGGTCTCTCAATTACAAATTGGTGCCTAAAAACCATTCTAGCAAAATCTGCCTCCAAAATCCGTATGGCGCTCCTTTCCTTCTGACCACTGCCACGTGCCCATAGAGCAGTTTACCACCACATATGGGGTATTTCTGTAAACTGCAGAATCATAACAATGTATATTGAGGTTTAGTTTGCTGTTAACTCTTGCTGTGTTGCAAGAAAAAATTGCTTAACATGAAAAATTTGCTTAAAAAATAAAATTTTGAAATTTTGTCTCCATTTTCCTTTAATTCTTGTGGAACACCTAAAGGGTTAAAAAAGTTTGTAACAGCAGTTTTTTTAAAATTTGAGGGGTGTAGTTTCTAAAATTGGGTCATTTATGGGTGGTTTCCATGACGTAAGCCCCTCAAAATCACTTTATATCTGAATTGGTGCTTAAAAAAATGGTTTTGGAAATTGTGTTGAAAATTTAAAAAATGGCTTCTAAACTTGTAAGCCTTCTAACGTCCTAAAAAAGTAAAATTACATTTATAAAATGATGCCAACATAAAGTAGACATATGGGGAATGATGACTGATAACTATTTTATGAGGGATTACTAATTCAAATTTAGAAAATTGTGAATTTTTCCAAATTTTTGGTAAATTTGGGATTTTTTTTAAATAAAGGAGAAATATATCAACTTAAATTTACCACTATCATGAAGTACAATGTGTCACAAGAAAACAATCTCAGAATGGCTTGGATAAGTAAAAGCGTTCCAAAGTTATTACCACATAAAGTGACGCATGTCAGATTTGAAAAATGGGGCTCTGGCATTTGGTCCAAACTGGCTGTCGCTTGAAGGGGTTAAATGAGCCAAAAAATGTCGTTCTACTTCACAATTGTGACCCACTTGTTGTTGATTCTTTAATATATTTAAAAATGTTATATCTTTTTGTTTGAAGCCTGAAATGTGGCAAAAGGTTGAAAAGTCCCAGGGGGCCGAATACTTTTGCAATGCACTGTATGACTAGCCCCATATACAAATACTTATACAGTATTATTACTCTTGGCACTCGGATACTTACTACCTTTGACAGTGCCGTGGTGAAGCTATATGTTACCACTGACACTGCTAGGCCTCAGCACCATTTATCACTGGGTCATTAGTGTCTGGATTACATGTCCTACATCTGGCTCTATTCATAGGCACCAATATCCATAGTGTGCATGTGATGACTCCTGTATCCCACAGCTAATATTTACATCAGTATATCAGATGAAGATTAACATATATCACCCCGCCAGTATATACCGCCTGCAGAATAGAGTTTCCAATTGCCTGACTTTTTGATATGTTATGTTATAGGGAATAGCACATTTTTATTGTTTTCTCCTAATAAAATATTTTTTGTTTTTCTTTTTCCCGTCCTATTCAGACAGTTTAATATTTAGATTATATAAGTGACAGAAACCCTTTTATCTGTATCCATGACGTGTTTACCACTAGTAAACATTTATTTATTGGTATTTGCAAAGTTGTTTGGGGGATATATTGCCAGGAAAATATATTGGTGTTTATTAGTGGTGATATGTAGTGCTCTGTCTAATTTGTAAGTACTGATACCTCTATAATGGGAGATGTGTACTGGTATAACTGGGGCGAATTTGGCTTCAGATCTGAGGTCTGTGTTTTAGGGCTTAACTAAGGTCTATATTCATTTTGAAGTTCGATCTGGAGGCCTTTATTAAAGAGGTTATCTAAGTTACTCAAATTGATGACCTATCCACAGGATAGGTCATCAATATCAGATTGGCGGGGGTCCGACACCGGGCACCCCTGCCAATCAGCTGTATGAAGAGAAGGCACGCGCTGTGCCAGCGCTGCCTCCTCTTCATTGTTTACCTGCTTGCCGTAACATCAGTAGCGGTGAGTAGGTGTAATTACACCCAACCGCCCCATTCATTTCATAGACTTGTATAGGAGCGAACTGTCCAATTGAAATGAATAATAAGCAGAAAGGTACTGGGCTAGTACCCATAAACTGGTACCTCCTGGCGTAAGACACGATCTCAGAAATATTGATAATAAGTTCTTTTTATTTTGTATTTGACAACGCGTTTCGGAGCCTGTCGCTCCTTTCTCAAGTCTGTTGCAGTCCGTGCCTCCTCGTGCAGAAAGCCTTGTAGCTGAATTGAAAGACATATTAAAAGTTTTGATTGATGTGTGTCTGAGTTCTGAGACGCCCAGTGATCGTGATCACTTGAATGAGGAGAGAGAAGCGCTTGCATATTGCACTCTCCTCACTCCAGAGGACAGAATCAAGATGGGCCCATAGACTTTCTATTGAGCCTGTCTCTTGCAGTGAGGAGAGAGAGCGCAATATATGAGCTTCGTTCTAGCCACTGAGACCTGCATGATCAAAAATCTTGATATATATATTTAGGACATATAAAAAGGTTTTTGAAAGTCAAGTGACCCTTTAATTTTTAGTCTTATAGAGGATCTTTAAGGGAAGACCAGAGCAATTCAGCTACAAGGCTTTGATTTACCTAAAGGGGTTGTGTCATCTCAAACATTGGTGGCCACTAATGTCTGATATGTGCCGACCCCACGTCTGGAACCCGCAGCTATCTCTGAGTCAGAGCCTGCAAAGTGAAGGAGAGAGGACCACGCATGAGCAAACGCCCTCCATTCATTTCTATGGGAGTGCCGAAAATAGCTGGGCAGTGCACTTGGGTATATTCGGTAGTCCAATAGAAAGCAATCGGATGCACACTGCGCAAGCATGGCCACTGCTCCATTCACTTCTATGGGGCTGACGGAAATAGCTGATTTTAGAGATAGCCTTGGATCCTAGAGGTGATGAACCAACCCTTTTGAATGGATTGTCCACTGTGGGCGATATGATGACCACATTTTATCCCACAGATGGAATTCCCAGTGATTACAAGTAGTGTTTCCTAGCGTTTCGTGGTAACGAATCAATTTTTCCTGAATTGATGGTAAAAAAACAAAAAAATACATACTCACCTCATCCATTTGCTCTCGGGGAGGCAGTCGCGGCCATCTTGATTGAAGAAGCCTTTCTCAAGCCCAAGGGCGTAGCTGTAGGGGGTGCAGAGGTAGCAGTCGTTACTGGGCCCAGGAGCCTGAGGGGGCCCAAAGACCCTTGTGCCGCATAAGAAGACACTGGTATTATAGAAAGTGCATGCTGGTCAAGTTACACCTCTGGTTGGAGGGAAGGGGATAGATTGAGAATTTGTCATGGGGGGGAGGGGGGGGCGTTTCAATTTTTCCCTCAGGCAGCACAAAGGCTATGTGCTTCCCTGCCCCTGGCCACAAAGCACTGAGGGAAGGGGGGCCCAAGCTGAACTCTTGCACCAGGGCCCATGAGCTTTTAGCTACGCCCCTGCTCAAGCCATATTGTATGTCACACATTTAAATACATCGGATAATTTGTGACACACAATATATGACTTGAGAAAGGCTTGATATAACGTTGCCTTGTGTTATATGTGAACTGGAATAAAACTTGTGGAAAAGAGAAGATGCTGGTTATTCTTTACAGTTTGGAGCGGAGAGGAGCCTGACCGCTGGTGACCGCTCATCTTGCTAAAAACTGGGACATTGGTGCTGTCTTCATATACTATTGTCTTCATCAGTAGTGATGTCACTGAGTCTGCCCAGCGTGATGACATGGTGATGTCATTACCTCAGCTCGCGTGAGATTTGAAGCGTTTTCTTCAATCAAGATGGCCTCTCCATGAGAAAATGGATGAGGTGAGTATAGGTTAACCCATTGATGTGAAACTCAGATGCCACAATCAGCATTGAACGTGGCATCTGAGGGACTCAATGACGTGGGGCGGTGTGATCACCGTTCCCCATCATTGTGCCTGCTACATACAATGGAATGTGATATGTGACAAAGTAATTAGTCACAAATCGAATTTCTTTGTGAACTTCGATGAAGCAGCTGAATCGAATTTTGTCAAACTTTGCTTATCTCTAGTTATTAGCAACCTATGGGAGATCCCAAGTGTTCCACTGTAACGCCACCACAGCAGAAATGAAGTATTACACAATGCCCATTCAAATGACTGCTGTCTGACTAATGCATGAATATGCTAACATTACACCCAAAATAGAAAAATGACCATATAATCACAATTAAAAATTCAATCAATAGCTATAGTGTGTTATTTATGTATTTTTTTCTACTTCAATATGAATATATTGTCATTTTTCATGTTTTGTTGTGCCAGACACATTCAGCTTCAACAACTAGTAAAGTTCTCACCTTGGTAATGATAAAATGATTTGAGAAAGTGACAATTAATATGCATTTCCTATTGTCTCCTGCAAAAAATAGCTGGCATAGAGAGCAAAATTGAAAAATGCCAAGATCTCTGTAAGCAAAATAACTATAATTACCAAACCTCTGATTTAATGTATAGCAAGTTTTAGATTTTGTGTGGTCATCCTCTTCTAACATAAACATGTCATAACATTGTGAAGGCCCTGTGACAAGTCAATTAGCTAAAGCTGAGAGGCAATTCCAGCAATGCTCTTGGCACTGGAGGACTGCAGGACTGAAATCAATTCATTTTAATGGGTGCCCTGCCGAGCTTTATTTTTACTGCAGTGAATATGAGCTTTTAAATTGTGACTCTTCTATTATCTCATTGCAGTGAGAACGCCCTAACAATCTAAGAAAGCTTCAATGCAGATGACTCCTTTAAGTAGTTTACCTTGAAAACAGGTTACCCCAAAATGACCAACTCATTAAAAGTATGCCTAAGAATAACTTACATAGCACTTACATAGTTAAAGGGGTTTCCCACTTTGGGCAATATCTACTTGCTAAAAGGATCTCTGGACAATAAGCGTTCTCTATGGGGAAACAAGGTAGTAAATGTTTAATTTTCCTACAGCGCCACCGCAGGGGAAATGAAGCATTACACAGTGACCATTCAAATCAATGAGTTGTCTGTGCAATACTGGACAGGACAGCTCCTCCAGAGCAAAATGCTCTTTGCAACCACTCTATATATATGCAAATGAGCCTCCAGGAGCAATGGGGGTGTTGCCATTACACCTAGATGCTCTGCTCTCTCTGCAACTACAATGTCCTCTGCATTTTGATTGACAGGGCCAGTTTATATAAATGTGATCACGCCTTGCCCTGTCAATCAAAATGGGGAGGGCAAAGCAGTTGTAGAGAGAGCTGAGCCTCTAGTGTCCCCTAGAGGTTCATTTGCATATATTAAGACGTCATTTTTTTCTGCAATGCGAACACATAAACATGGGACTAACACAGATGCCTTCAGCTGCCAAGTGCACATTCAACAGGACAACAGTTTCATAGGTACAAATTTGCTGACAGATGCACTTTAAACTTTAGTAATGATAACAGTTGTTTGCAATTCTATTGAGCTTGACCTTGCCTTTAGCAGTTGCTATACTCAACAAAGAGGCACAGAAAATAAAAGGTATTTAAAGGCATACCAATCAAAAAGCCCCTCCCAGTAAACACCACACTAAGCAAGTTGATATCAGAACCATAGTCAGTTTTAAAGGGGTTATCCCACGAATAATGTAAAAAATGAAAATCAGACATCATATAGGACATGACAGTCTCTTTCTAACAAAGCTAGAACCAGCCCTGTACCTCACATGGATCCAGAGGTCTCCACATTTATTGCTCTGCTAGATTTCTATCAAGCTGACAGCTCAAGGGGAGTGTCTTTTCTGCTGCAGCTGAGGGGGCGTGCCTCAGCTCTCCCTATCACAGCTCAGGAGACAGTTAAAAGTTGAAACAGAGCATGTGCGGCCTGCTCAGTGAATAGGTCAAAGAAATAAGAAATTAAGTGGTCCTATACAGATACATTTTATTGAATAACTCAGTAGCTGCAAATTTTTTAATTACATGCAATTACAAAAGTATTCAGATCCAGGTGCTGGTGTGAAAACTGTACAATATTTTTCGTGGGACATCCCCTTTAAGGCAGTTACATAAAAACTGCCTCAAACAAAGTTAGTGAGAGATAAGAGATCAATCTTGCCCGTAACAACTTGGTGAGTCAATTATTCTTCTAGCTGCAGAAAACTGCTCCTCCATATTAACCTCCTAACAAGCGCATTAAGATTTGAAAAAACCTCCAAAAATGTCCCTTTTTTCTTGCAGATTTTTAATATGCGTCTGCAGTAAATCTTGTTGACGCACAACTCAGCGGACACAATTGCATTTTTAACCCCTTAGTGACATAAGTAATTTTAGCCTTAAGGAGTCCCTCTTTGTCTTTTAACAGTCAACCTTTTTATTTTTTTCTTCTAATATTTTTTTTTAATTCTGCGAGATAAGTTGTAGGTTTTTTAGGAACCATTTTTGGGTATATATAGTGTATTAAATAACTTTTATTATTTTATTTTTTAGGGGGGAAGATAAAAAACAGTAATTTTTATATTTGTGGAATTTATTTAAGGCATTCACTGAGTGGTAAAAATAACATAATTTTATTATTTTGGTCCGTACAATGATAATAATGCCACATTTCTATATAGTTTTACTGTTTTTCCTTTCCTCCTGAAGCCTGTCAGCTATGCAACTGCTCTCTCATTCTCCTCTAGACTAAAGGTGAGAGGGGGCTGCTTTAGCTGCTAATATCTCTGGTTTGATACCAGCTAGAGATGTGGGAAGCGAATGCAGGCATTTCAAGCTTTCAAACAATGCCAGAATGACAATATCTTCAGTACACGGTAATATATCACTGTTAGAAATCGGGATGCAGTGAATACAACTGAAAGTGAAAGTAAAAGCGGGTTTTACCCGCGATTCTTCTCGACTCGACTACTAACAGTGATATCTCCTGTTTATCTTGGACTAATTGAATGCCAGCTTTTCCTCTAGCTGCTACCATTCAGGAGATATCAGCAGCTAAAGCTGCCCTCTACTTTCTGCCCAAGCTCAGCTGATCAGAACAGTTAAGTTCTTTTGCCACAGCCAGAGATGAGCTCTAGCAAAACAGTTAGGTGGTTAAAGAGGCCAACTGCCACAGAGGTCCAATTACAGAGAGTGAGGAATGTGGAATCAAGATCCATGATTAGCCATGATTTAATCATAGCCATCTGCTATCAACTCAACTAGCAGATGGAGTAACACCGCAGGGGTCCTGCCTTCAAAGCAGGTCACATGTATACAATTCACACGTCACCTAGCCAGTGCAGAGTCAAAGCCCTTCCCCAGGGAGAGCCGTCGTTTGAATAGCCATATCACGGAAGTTCTCAGACAGACTGGAGCCAGGAATTAATAAAGAATTATGAATTGCCTGTTCATCACAAGCATAAACCGGTTATGTATTTGCAACCCATAGACCAAGGCGCATTTTACTGTGGTCTTAAGTTAGCGACAACATGTCAGGAAGCGGAAATACAGGGATCTCCAAGCAGGAACCTGATAAATGTGTTGTGTTTGGTCTCCACCTGTACCCGGCAGATCCGTTGGTACCAGAACCCTTTCCCTGTGACCTCCTGGTCTGGAGCTATAGGCCATAATGGTTTTGTGGGCTTTTGCTACCAGAACTGGGACGGGGACGGGGTTGGGTGTGGCCGGCTGCAGGGTAAAAGGCCACACAGAACAGAGGCTAGGGTCTTTCTCTGAAGTGGGGTCACATCGAGCAATGTGTTTGGAGGGACTGTCGACAAGCTGCTGACATCACTGCCTCCCATGTGGTTACAGCCAGGCCTTACAGCAACCCAGAACCCATCTTAATGGACTATCCATCTATCTGGTAACTGACTATTGCTCTGTTCAATTCTGTTGTATCATACCACCTGTATTTGCATATCTGACCACTGTATCCATTTTCTGTGTATATAGTTATATCTAATGAGCCATTAAGGAGATTAAATATATAATTTAATCTTGTGCTGTTCTTGTATCTCGATCACAAATCCCCACGTCCATGTTCTCTGACCTGGCATATATCAAACGAGAGCTGGTGGCAGTACTACTGGGCTGATAGACTTGGTTTTCGCTGATGATAGTGAAAAGGGTCTCTCAGCCGGTCAGGATTGTGAGCGAGTGTAGCGCCAAACAGGGATCGCGTGGGCTACCCTCTCTCCCTTTCTGTGCCCATTTGGACAGGAGGTGTCTGTGTAAACTGTGCCAATCTGACCTTACGTGCCCCTAGGGAGGCGTAACATCACGTCTTGGTAACCAGTGACGCAACTGCATCACGTAAGCTCAACGTAGTGACGTCAGGCGAGGCTGCGAGGTGCGGGTTTCGTCGGAGAAATTGAATTTGTATATACAAATGATGCAAAACGAATCAAAAACAGAAAGTGTGGTACTCACCATCAAAATTAATGTCCTTTATTTAATTTTTCCATAAAATACAGTGAAATGGCTGTCACCTGCTTTTCTACATTCATCCAGACTGTGCTGTATTTTATGGAAAAATTAAATAAAGGACATGGATTTTTATGGTGAGTGTCATACTTTTTGCTTTATTCTTTTTGGATTATGGAGGCTATATAAGTGTAGAGTATCATCTATACTTTAATTTCTCCCTTGAGAATACACTCTGGATAGATGCCCGTCAGTGCCGACAACTCTCCTTCTAGTGGATATATACAAATGAGTTTGCAAATTCCTAGGGGGTAATCATGATTCTGAAACCACTAAACCATGTCCTTTGCCACATCTTTGGTCTTGATTGTTCAAACATGAACAAAGGGGAGATATGAGGCAGGGTCGGACCCCTGGGCCATTTACATACTTGTTCACACAACTGTTTTTTTTACTCCACTACTTGACACTGGAAGTGGTTTAATAGGTATAAAGGAGCTGACAGACTACATTTAAGCAGGGGAGGGCTCTGAGTGGGAGGAAGGAACCCACATATTAGAAAGCTTGCCTGTTCACATAGGAAAATATCCTATTTTCATTATAACTAACAAAAAAAACAAGCATTTTCCTGCATCAATCAGGTGTAGAATCTGAAAATAGCCGAGTGCTGGCTCAGCTATTTCTGACTTGTGGATGCCAACTCATACTCCCCAATCAGGGAGTATGAGGTACTCAGAGTGGAAGAAACAGTAACTCATGACAATGACAAGGACACTGTACTACATGTGGCTATGACCTGGATGCTGCAATGGAGACCATGAGACGGAGGATACCTTTGCTGCGCTAGCTTGCGACCACTTCTATTTTCCCACAGTAACTGGTAATGCTGCTTAAAGTGCTGCAATACAGCCATGGTGCCTGTTTTTGTGTTTGAACGAACGGTTATTTTAATCCTTGCACATGGCAATGGCAATGTGGAGAAAAACTGCCAGAAGGAAAATACTCTAAAAGAGTTAGCTTCAGCAGAGTTTGACTTAGGTCTGGAACTTTTTGAGCCTGCGCCCACAGTATCAGCGACATCACCATTTCCAGTTATTTGGGTGGATCTAGCTTGCTTCTGCTTTTTATTGCCGTCGCTGTGGCTACCATCCTGCTCC
Source organism: Rhinella marina (assembly GCA_900303285.1). NCBI lineage: Eukaryota > Metazoa > Chordata > Amphibia > Anura > Bufonidae > Rhinella > Rhinella marina. The sequence goes on along the minus strand of ONZH01001887.1, from coordinate 188,863 downwards.
TCAGATGTCGTCTCTTCCTTCTCTCCAATCCGACCCCCAGGTCCTATCCATTACAAAAATCATCGTCATAGTCCTCACCAACCCCACCACTTTTATCAAACTGTGATAGACCATTGTAGGCTCCTTTGCCCCCCACCAGATTCCCTGCTTTATATTTGCCCAGAGTACCACTGTCTTTCATCAGTGAATAGCACTGAGGCCCACTGGTCCCTCGTCAGGCGTAGATGTTCCCTGCCCCATGCAAGACGATGATGCCTGTCAGGTACCCTTGCAGGTCATCTAGCACACAGACCACGCTGATGTAAACAGTTTTGAATGGTCTGATGTGGCACTTTGGTGCCTCTCACCTCCCTTAAATGTGTCTGGAGTTATGTGGCATTCATCATCCAGTTCCACAGAGCATTGTTCACAATGAAGTGGTAATCAGTGTGGGATGTGGCCAAATGACGTCCACTTTTATGCCATTCTGTGACTCTTTCAGTCTCTATGTATCTCTGTTACAACCTGCTGATGACACTCTAAGCTCAGTGGCCACTTGTCACGAGTGGGCTTGCGTCTGGTATCAGACGTTCTGCGCTGCTTTCAAGAGTGACATAATTTGACATGCTTTTCCCTTGGTTGCTGTTTACCACACCCCTTCCCCTCAGCTGTTGCCGCTGTGGTAATTATCTTTCTCCTATTTACCCCTTCCTCTCCCAGTATCCCTTGCGGTTTATACTTTCTGCCTACTTAGTAGTGTGTGGTGTGGATCTCGGCTGAGATCCGGTTGCTGCGATATCTGCTTTGAGATAAGTGACTTTTTCCCTTTTGTGGTTTTCTTTCTGGAGTCTCCTGTTCGTCCTTACTCTTGGAGGAACGGGTTTACTCTTTCTTGTGTCACTAGCTGCAGGGTTCTTTAGGGTGCATTTATTATTAGGTTCCTGTGTATGAACTCTCCTACAACCCAGGCTTGTTCATACTGGTAGTCAGTCAGGGCCTATTTTCAGGGTTCCCTGCAGGAGGTGACCGTTTCCCTGGTTTTGGTCTGTTCCCTTCCCTCGTACGCTCGGTGTGGCTATTCCCTCCACACCAGAGCGTGACACCACTTCCATCTAACAACATCCTGCTTGAAGCCTCACAATGGCAAGGTACTGTTGATCAATTGTTAGGTGTCATCTCGGTCTCTTAAGGTCAAAATGTGAACAGCATGATGAGGAGGACTGTTTAATGACCAATTCTAATTGAACCAGGAAATTTACTGGGTGATTCATGGATGAAACACCTGCTGTGATATTTGCAGTTAAGCTCCTTGTTAGAGAACAGCAAGTTGTGCAAAAAGTACTGAAACACTGAACAGCTGGACATGTACATTCAAAAGTTTAGAGAAGGTCACATTAAGTTCACCTGTAAAGGTTAGAGTGCATTTTAGGTTCATCCTGAAATTTCACCCACAAGCCAAATATCCCTAACTTTTTCTGAGTAGTGTATATATAAAGCTAAACATAATTGGTATTGCAGTATTTGAATGTGTCCAATTTTTTGAAATAGAAACTGAATAAAGAATTATCAAAAGATTGGATGTTTCCCTAACTAGTAATAAAAAGCTACTTTAAAAAATAAACGTGACACATATCAAAGATTTCACATAGACTCCAATGCAACATCTGAAGTTGGCATGTTTGGCTCAAAACAAAAAGCTGCAGAAAATGCCACAAAAAGACACATCAAATATTGCAAATCACCAAAAAACCTATGCGTAACATCGGCCTAATAAATACCTACAGCAAATATGTGGTTAAACCATGTTCTCCCAGGAGAGAGCAATATGTCCTAAGTTTGCTATACAGGCCTCTCCTGGGAAGGAAGCAACCTTCCTGTGCAGAGACATGAAAGGTAATGACTATGCTGGATTGTGAGCACGTTATACTAAACATGATTTTATAACACGCACACTTAAGAAATATATGTTAAAAGCAAGAAATTATAACAAATTGCAAGTAAAAATGTTAATTGGTATAACACAGGCTTTGCTGTAAAGAGAGATCTCACAAAGCTTAGAGAGAAGAGTTCAGGGATTTTTGTATGGCTTTTGAAGCATGAACTTTGGTGCCCTCTGCTGTTAATAAATAGACATTTCACCTAGACTCCTCTTTTCAGCAGCATGATGCTGGTGCTATTTATCAGTCAACTACCAGGGTCAATTCATTTACAGAAAATCATCCTTGGTTATGAAGCTGCAAAGTACATCATCCTGTATTGAGCTAGAACTGAATGGTATAAAACACATCGTCCACTGTGGTCACCAGCATTTATACATTAATAGGGCGTTATAGACATTACGATTTATAACGCTAAAGGTTAACACAGCTTCATACTGGGGCGAATGTATCAATGCATTGCAGACACATGTGATAGTGGTGTGTATGGTTCAGTTAATTAGTGCAGCTTTCCCAGTGCAAAAAGTGTCAATTAAAGGGGTTTTCCAGGTTTTGATCAGTGGGGAGCATCAGTGCCACGGCTTTATCTGTGGTGAAGGACATACTGCCTGTGCTGCCCGTTTAGCTGCACAGGGGCCCAGCGTAGGATTATGCCCATTCTAAAACATGAACTACGTAGATATACTTGTGTGGCCGCTGCCACAATTCAGTGGCATAGCTATAGGGGTCACAGCAGTCGCAGTTGCGACCGGGCGCCTAAGCCAGAGGGACACACAGGGCCCCCCTTGCCAGTAGTGCACTGCTAATTACCATATATTACTATACTAGTGAGTGCTTTTATTAAGAGCTCACTATTTCCGGGGCATGATTATTTTTATTTTGTTTGTTTTTTATTGTTATTTTACTTATTTATTGACTTTTTGTTACACTCTGAAGAGACAAGAGATGGCTGAAAGAAGTCATCATGGTGGTGTGGTCTGAATGGAGATGATGAGGAAAGAGAATGTCTACATCAGAGAAGACATCACTGGATGTAAGCAGGGGCGTATCTATACGAGGTGCAGAGGTAACAGTCGCTACTGGGCACAGGAGCCCGAGGGGGCCCAAAGACCCTTGTGCCGTAAAAGAAGACACTGATTATAGAAAATACATGCTCAGAGGGCTCTGTCATAGATATTGCACTGGGACCCAGAATCTTTAAGTTATACTTCTGGCTGGAGAGAAGGGGTTGGGTCAAAAATTTAGCATGGGGAAGGGGGTAGGGGGTACCGTTTAAATTTTTGTCTCAGACAGCGGGAAGGCTATGTGCTTCCCTGCCCCTTGCCACAAAGCACTGAGGGGAGGGGGGCCTAAGCTGAACTCTTATACCCGGGCCAAGAGCCTTTAGCTACGCCCCTGGATGTATATTCTCCTGTATGTTTGTAGCGCTGTATGTATTGGTTTCCAAGTATGTCTTTAACAGTGGGGCTGGGGGGAAGGGGTTAGATTGAGATAGATTGAGAATTTGGCATGGGCGGAGGACACCATTTAAATTTTTGCCTCTGGCTGCAGAAAGACTAGGTGCACCTCTGCCCCTTGCCACAAAGCACTGAGGGAAGTGGGGGGGGGCACATTCTTTCATTTCAAAGGGGCTGAGCGCGATACCAAGCACAGTCGCTATACAATGTACGGTGCTGTGCTTGATACGCACGGAGAAGGCTATGGCACTCACAGGAATGCCAATGCCTTCTCAAACAGATGATCGGCAGGGGTGCTGAGGACAGGTTATCAGTATCAAAATCCTGGAAAAATCCTTTAAATACTTGCAACATCATAGTTACATACATAGATACATACAGTAGCTACATAGGTTGAAAAAAAAGACACTGGTCCATCAAGTTCAATTCTGCCATAATATGTCACGAGACAGAATCTGTGCCTGATATATGCCACTAAAGTCACAATTGACCCCCTAATTGTTTCGATTAAGCCCTCATTCAGATGATCATATTTTCAGTCTTTATCCAATCCCATTATTTTCTATGAGTCTGCAAAAACTGAGAACAGCACACAGATGCCATCTGTATGTCTGTGTGTAAAACATGGAACATGTCCTATTCTTGTCCGTTTTGCAGACAAGAATAGGCATTTTGACAATAGGGTCCGTGAAAAGTGCCGGATGGATACAGCTAATATTTGCATTTTGTGGATGCAAGGTCTGCGGACCACAGAGTACATATGGTGATGTGTATGTACAAAAAATGTGGACAATCACGGATGTCATCTATGTGTAGTCTGCACCTATGTGGCAGTTACGCAAATTATAGAACATTTCCTATTGTTGTCTGATTGCGAACCTGAAATGCCATTTCTACTAATGGGTGTGAGAAAATTGCGGAATGCACAAGGCCGATATCCATATTTTTCAGATTCGTCCTCAGAACGGCGATACATTTAAATGCTCTGGTGAGGTGCGGGAGCGATGTCTCCATGCCATGCTCATCATCATCGGAACTGGGTTAAGTGTGCTTTGTTTTATTGGTGCAGAGGGGGCACAGTGGGGTACATTACTACAGAGTGGGGGACTTTACATTTTAATAGGCCACAGTGAAGGACATTACTAGTCTAATACAGCATAGTGGGGGCATTACTGGTCTAACAGGCACAGTGGGGGACACTACTATTCTAATGAGGCATACTGGAAGACATAAATAAAATAAGGGGCACAATGTGAACATTACTGTTGGGGCGCAAGGTCAGACATTACTGCTGTATCTTGCACAAATGCGGACATTACTACTGTATGAGGGCACAAAGTCTGACTTTCCTACTACTGTATATTGGTACGCAAAGGAGGCATTACTTTTAGGGCACAAAGGCAAACATTACAATTGTATGGAAATGCAAAGGATGGCATAAAAGGGACGTTCCAACTGTATGGAGATACAAAGGAGGGATTTACTATTGAATGGGTGCACAGATGGGGACACAAGGGGGGAAATTAGTAATGCATGGTGGCATAAACAGGGATATAACTACCGAGAGTGCTGAAAAAGTAAGCAGCCAAAGATGTCTTTGCTTTACATTCTATAAGTCATAGATGAGAAACTGTTCATGGCAATGCGGGCCAGATAGAGAAGAAAAAGGAGAGTGAATTATTACAATGAAAGAGATGTCTCTTGCAATAATTCACTGGATATAACTGTACTACTGTATAGTCTTCAGAGCACTTGTGTAGAACTATTATCTGCCACTATATGGTCACTGTATTGTGGTTATTTTGTTCCTAGTACATTGCTTTATATTGAGTATAAGTATGGAGATATTCAGACACTACATAATAGTAATCTTTGATCATGGTCTTGTGGTATTACTAGTACTTGTCTAGTCTTATTATTGGTAATATTGGTCTTGGTTTACTGGGTTTTTTTAAGTAACAGTATGATGATATAATTTTTACTTGTACTGCTTGTACTGTATGATGATATTATTTGTTAACTGTATGACTACTATTTAGAGATGCATTATGAAATATATAACAAATGACAATATATATATATATATATATATATATATATATATATATACTAACTGATATATACACGAGCTGAAGGACCCGGCTTTCAAATAGATGTATTTAATCTATTTCATTTAATGTTTGTGTGTGAGGTTAAAAGATATCCACAGTGTTCTCCATCATGGTGACCTCTACAGCATCCCGCCCTTTTAACAGTGACTTCCACAGTACCCTGCTCCCGTAGCAGTGGCCTTCATAGTACCCCACTGCTTTAACAGTGACTTCACAGTACCCCGCTGACTTAACAGTGACCTCCACAGCAGCTTCCCTTTATTTGTGGCCTCCACAGTCCTCTGCCTTCTTAACAGTAACATCCACAGCGCCCGCACCTTTAACAATGACCTTCACAGCAGCTGCCCCTTTATTAGTGACCTCCACAGTACCCCATCTCCTTAACATTGATTTCCACAATAAGCCACCCCCTTAATAGTGATCTCCACAGAGCTCCATTCCCTTTAAATGTGACCTCCACAACACCTGCCCCTTTAACAGTGACCTCTACAGCACCCTGCCTCTTAACACTGACCCCCATAGAGGACTGCCCCCTTAACTGTTACTTCTACTGTTCCCTGCCCCTTTGAAAGAGACCTCCACAGCAACTGCCCCTTTAACAGTGACTGCCACAGTACCCCGCTGCTTTAACAGTGACCCTCACAGCAGCTGCCCTTTTAACAGTGACCTCAACAGTCCCCTGCCCCCCTAACAGTAACCTTTACAGTGCACGCCCCTTTAACAGTGACCTCCAAGCATCCCACTCCTTTAACAGTGATCTCCACAACACCCGCCCCCTTAATAGTGACCTCCACAGCTCCCGCTCCCTTAACAATGACTTCCACTGTACCCCGCTGCCTTAACAGTGATTCCCTGAGCGACTGCCCTTTTAATAGTGACCTCCACAGTGCCCTGCCCCTTAACAGTAACCTCCACAGTGCCCGCCCCTTTAACAGTGACCTCCACAACATCCTGTCCCTTTAACAGTGATCTCCACAGCACCCGCCCCTTTAACAGTGACCTCCACAGTACCCTGCCCCCTTAACAGTGACCTCAACAGCAGCCGTCCCTTTAACAGTGATCTCCACAGCGAGCGCCCATTTATTAGTAAAGCAGCACTGTGAAGTCTGAGAGTGAGCTGCAGGGTTAAAATCACCCTCCTTCCCACCCCTGCAGCTGACAGAAGTTGATTTTTACCTTCATTTTTTCAATCCGTTTGCTATGAGAGGGGACATGGCTTAGCGAACCTGGGGGCCGGGTTTTTAAGTACATCTTCTCTCCGCTCCCTTAACAGTATCATCCACAGCGCCCTGCCCCTTTAAAGCTGACCTACAGCAGTGAAGAAAAATGGCTGAGTTGTTATGGAAACCTGGTGTAAAACTGTCTGTATGTGGAGACTAAGGGCCTGCGAGCTTCTATTGGCTGATAAGGGTCATGTGACCAGGCTTTATGGCTAATACATTTTTTTGGGAATATCTCAGGAACAGTACGTCCTGGAGAGCTGAGACCTGGTCTAAAAGCTTCCCGGACACCTGATGTACTTGTGTGCCAAATTTCGTGATTGTAAATGCAAAGGTGTGGATTCTTTTAGTGGACATACACACACATACACTTAACTTTATATATTAGATAATTTGGGCATAGAAACGCCACTAGATCTCCCGCCTCTGAGCAACATGAGGGAAGCCCATGGGGAGAGGGGGGGGGTCAAAATTTATCCTAGGGCCCACAGGATTCTAGTTACATCCCTGGGAGCATCTCTCTCCATATATATATATATATATATATATATATATATATATATATCATACATACATATATAATATAGGTGTAATTACACTACCATTCAAAAGTTTAGGGTCACTTAGAAATGTCCTTATTTTTGAAAGAAAGCAGTTTTTTTTCAATGAAGATAACATTAAATTAATCAGAAATACACTCTATACATTGTAATTGTGGTAAATGACTATTCTAGCTGCAAACGTCTGAATTTTAATGCAATATCTACAGTACATAGGTGTATAGAGGCCCATTTCCAGCAACCATCACTCCGGTCTTCTACTGGTACATTGTGTTTGCTAACTGTTTAAGAAGGCTAATGGATGTTTAGAAAACCTTTGAAAACCCTTGTGCAAGTATGTTAGCACAGCTGAAAACAGTTTTGCTGGTTAGAGAAGCTATAAAACGGACCTTCCTTTGAGCTAGTTGAGAATCTGGAGCATGACATTTGTGGGTTCGATTAAACTCTCAAAATGGCCACAAAAAGAAAAATTTCATGTGAAACTCGACAGTCTATTCTTGTTCTTAGAAATTAAAGAGGTTGTCTCACTTCAGTAAGTAGTATATATCATGGAGAGAAAGCTAATACAAGCCACTTACTAATGTATTGTGATTGTCCATATTGGTTCCCTTGCTGGCTGGATTCATTTTTCCATCACATTATACACTGCTCGTTTCCATGGTTACAGACCACCCTGCAATCCATCAGTGGTGGTCGTGCTTGCACAATATAGGAAAAACCACTAGTCTATGTGCCCTCCCATGGTCCCGGCCACCAGAGAGGCTGACACTTTCTCCTATAGTGTGCAAGCACAACCACCACTGATGGATTGCAGGGTGGTCTGTAACCATGGAAACAAGCAGTGTATAATGTGATGGAAAAATTAATCCAGCCAGCAAAGGAAGCAATATGGATAATAACAATACATTAGTAAGTGGCTTGTATTAACTTTCTCTACATGATAAATGCCACTTCTGAAGTGAGACAACCCCCTTTAAGGCTATTCCATGCGAGAAATTGCCAAGAAACTGAAGATTTCCTACAACGGTGTATACTACTCCCTTCAGAGGACAGCACAAACAGGCTCTAACCAGAGTAGAAAGAGAAGTGGAAGGCCCGCTGCACAACTGAGCAACAAGACAAGTACATTAGAGTCTCTAGTTTGAGAAATAGACGCCTCACAGGTCCTCAACTAGCAGCTTCATTAAATAGTACCCGCAAAACGCCAGTGTCAACGTCTACAGTGAAGAGGCGACTCTGGGATGCTGGCCTTCAGGGCAGAGTGGCAAAGAAAAAGCCATATCTGAGACTGGCTAATAAAAGGAAAAGATTAATATGGGTAAAAGAACACAGACATTGGACAGAGGAAGATTGGAAAAAATTGTTATTGACAGACGAATTGAAGTTTGAGGTGTTTGGATCACACAGAAGAACATTTGTGAGACGCAGAACAACTGAAAAGATTTTGGAAGAGTGCCTGATGCAATCTGTCAAACATGGTGGAGGTAATGTGATGGTCTGGGGTTGCTTTGGTGCTGGTAAAGTGGGAGATTTGTACAAGGTAAAAGGGATTTTGAATGAGGAAGGCTATCACTCCAATTTGCAACGCCATGCCATACCCCGTGGACAGCGCTTGATTGGAGCCAATTTCCTCCTACAACAGGACAATGGCCCCAAGCACACCTCCAAATTACACAAGAACTATTTAGGGAAGAAGCAGGCAGCTGGTATTCTATCTGTAATGGAGTGGGCAGCGCAGTCACCAGATCTCAACCCCATTGAGCTGTTGTGGGAGCAGCCTGACCGTATGGTACGCAAAAAGTGCCCATCAAGCCAATCCAACTTGTGGGAGGGGATTCTGGAAGCATGGGGTGAAATTTCTCCAGATTATCTCAGCAAATTAACAGCTAATATGCCAAAGGTCTGCAATGCTGTAATTGCTGCAAATGGAGCATTCTTTGACTAAGCAAAGTTTGAAGGAAAAGATTATTATTTCAAATAAAATCAGTATTTCTAACCTTGTCAATGTCTTGACTATATTTTTATTCATTTTGCAACTCATTTGAGAAATAAAAGTGTGAGTTTTAATGGAAAACACAAAATTGTCTGGGTGACCCCAAACTTTTGAACGGTAATGTATGTATAGATGTCAGAAATCTGTTTGTGTCTATAACGTATCATACAGTATAACCGGTATTTAGATAGATAAGCAAATACAACACTACTGGCAGGTATTAACATATGCAAGTCAGATATACCTCACTATTACATCTGTAATCCCTTTACCTTGATGCTTACAAAATCATTAAAGGGGTTGTAACTCCTCTTGTAACCTTCTATGAGGCTAAATACTGATCTGCTATGTAAAAGACTAAAGTCACAGTGGTGGACTTGAGTTTTTCATGTATTACATGGATAGCAATTCATCTGAACAACTGCCATGCAATACTACATATTCTCTGCAGCAGCTGCTGGGAGCCCAACCAATTGTTGTGGTGGCTGCAATTCTGTAGGACAAGATGTAGTGTTCAATGATACCATTATGGGGTACTGTAACACCGGAGGTTTGTACCTACTGGCGTCTCTCTGCTCCTGACCTGCTGGCATGGCCTCTGGAGCATTAGACTTGTCCATTTTACGCGGCATATGTGGCCTATCATTTCCTGCCTGCAATCCTCTTCTTGCCACCTGATCTTCCATGCCTGACCTCTGCCTGTTGACTGTATTGTGCATATTCGCCTGCCCTGACCACTGCTTGTTTCCTGACCCGACCTTTAGCCTATTTACCAGATTGAACCAATTCTGCCTGCTCTGACCTTGGCTTGTCCCCTCACTCTGCCTTCCCCCTTTGGTGCCACACACAATTCTTCTTGACTATACCAAAAAGTAGCATCTTGGTGGTTCTCCTGTAACGGAGGGCAGATCCATGTATGGTGGTGATGTTGCAGAGTATGGTTGCTGGGTGCAGCATAGTCAGTTTAGATCAGAAATTGTGGAGTAACAGGAACTGGGTTTATTGGAACATGCATGCAATAACTGAAGGTCACCTTACATGGTGAATGGCACAGACAGGAAAAAGAAATCAGTGAGTTCACCTCAATGTACAAGAAATACAACACGTCATAGAAATGCATAGAGAGACTACAAGTGAACAGTAACAGCGACATCTAGTGTCACAACAATATACTGCAGTCAATCCACCAAAAGTCATTCCAGCAATAGACTAAGCTGTAAGTTGTTGTATCTCCAACAGGTGAAAGGGTGAAGACCAGGAGTAGTCCTAAGCCAAATATTTTCAGTGACACAGATCTACACCCACTATGTTAAAAGTACAGAGGTAAAAATTTGCCACTTTTACAAGATAAAATCACTTTTATGGAAAGATTTTACTGTTTTAACAGTTTTTTTAATACAATTTATTAACCTTTTGATCTATTTTACACCTAGTATAACAATGCAATATTGCTTAATACTGTAAGACTGAAAGGCTGTCTTATTGAGTTTGTGTCTAAAAGTCATATAGTCACCCTACATTTGCGAGGGCCCAATTCGCCATGTCCTCCTTCTCTTAAACTGCGCGGATACCGCTGTCACTACTCATTGCAGTATCAAGGGGGTAAAGAGCCCAGGATAAGAGTTAGATCTTTGCCTTTATAGTGGGAGCCTTGCTTCAGTCAGTGGCAGGCTCAGGCAGTGTTCATGTGGCCCAATATTATCCTCACCACTAGGGATGGAGTTTATACTAATTTCAAGAGTCTGATAAAATAAAAAATCTTTACCTGTTTCTGCCCAAGTAGCCACTTCTCTCGCTTCTTTTGCTTTCTTCTCAGGTTCTTCAGTCTGTTAATTTCCCTCTTGTTTAAGCGTTGGTTGACGAAAGTTGAGTTAGGGACTGTTGGCTGCATAATCTGAGTAGGAACCTCTACTGGGGTCATAATACCTTCTCCTCCAGGTGTTATCCTCACAGCAGTGATGGGCAACTCAGATGAAGACAGGCCTGTGCTTTCTTCAAGACATGAAACACCAGGAGCATCTCTGAGGTGAGGTGTTTCAGTAGCGCTTAGTTTTGCAGTTCTTGGTGGAGCGTCAAACATATGATGATTAGGAGTTTTATGAGAACCAGCACCGGCTAAGCTGAATAATGGAACATATGATCTTTGCTTTACTATAAATGTCCCTTTCATGTTTATATGAGGCTTAGGTGGTCGTTTTTCTGTAGACTCCCAGTCCAAGCTATACGATTTTCTATGAAGCACATTTCTATTACAGTGTGCCTTTCTTTCCTGTAATACTGAGTTGTAGTTCTTAACATTGAAGGTGATGCAAGGTCTTTCACTACTTGGCTCAAAGTACTTGTCATGTTTAGGCACTTCAAGGCACAGCGCGTCCACTAATGTCCCAGCCACATATCTGTCCATGATCCAGTTTCTCTTGTGATGTTCTGCCATCCCATGTCTGAATTTCTTGTCAAAATTTGTAAAAAATTTAGAGGCAGATGAAGCTTGGCATGGTGTTTTCACAGCAACGTCCACATCAATTTTGCTCTTACAAAGACGTATGACTCCGAGCCTGCCACAGGAGCATTTGGTGCTGTCAACAAAGTTAAAGGCCCCGAGACGTGTTCTGCAATATGGACAGTGCAGCTTACCAGCCGTCCAGTGTTCCTGAAAGTAAAGAAGAGTTGGGCAGGTCATCCTATACTATGGCACAATAGTACTGCAACAAAGCTTTGTTTCACCACAAAAGAATCCTCTTTCCTGATGTGCTTTATGTGAAATACAAGCTCGTCAGCAAACTGCACAATTTTCAATGAGCTTTGAAAGAGAAATACTTAGCTACATAGACGCTCCTAGAAAACAGCTTTACAATGTTAGTATAGGCCATGTCCTACAACAAGATAAAGACATTCTGTGTAAAGCCCCCACTATTTAGTATGGAAAATATGTGACCAAGTGAATAAGAGACCTGGTGTAATACACACAGGGACTGTGCCTCTCCATAAAATATGATGACATACAACGGCCTTCCTGGAACTTGAGGGACCACTGCATAGTCATGTGTATGAACCATAAGAATGAAGAACAATTCATTGTTCTCATGGGTCCTGTCCCTAATGGAGCTCACAATATAATTTTTTCCAAATTAACCTATAAGTATGTTTTTGGAGTGGGGGAGGAACCAAAGAAACCCAATGCAAGCATTATACCAAGGGCAGATGTTGCCCTTGGTACAGTGCTGACCAATGCCAAGTATATACACTACCTTCTCGATCTCTTTTTTTATCCAGTTTGGACTTGCTTCAGCTTCCAGGTGCCATATATTACAGGTCTCCTGAGATGGACGTTGAATCAAAATTTCCTGCAATAAAAAAAAAATACTCTTTTAGACGTGGTAACACAAAGCAACATTGAAAACTACAAGTTCCTATCAAAGCCACATCATATAATTAAGTACTTTAAAGATAAGCATGCTGGGCTGTCTAATCCTGAAAGTCTTTATTTTTCTAATTTTCTTTTTGTATCCTTTAGAGAAGTTCTGACTTTAAACCTAATTAGAGATGGATTTGTGGTTTTTGAGATATGAAACAAGAAGGGATAAGTATCTGAGAGAGGTGGGCATAGCTCCGCTAAGCTGGAGTATGATGAAAGGGTCTGCTTGTCTGATTTCTGGGATTTATATCGCAAGAACATAACTAAGAGAATTTCACATTATATTAATTGGCATTCTGAATAGAAACAGTATTGCTCTAATTACATCTAATTTAGTTAGCATTCCTATATTATTTGGAGAAATGCTGAAGTTGGTGCTGGTAATCAATGTCAGTCAGGAGGAATAAAGGATTAAAGCATGTTTTGCATACATGATAAATCGAGAAATGAGCAGTTCTTTCAGACCAGCATCCAGTCTCTTGCAGCAAACTGATCAGATCAGTGGCAGACGGTGTGAAGCGGCTGCGTAGGCAGGAATCACACATTTTACAACATACAATGAGAAGAATGAACAAGGTTTTGTCTGGTCAGCCATAACTAAGGGAGCTGTGCCTCCCTCTGCCGAATGAATAGGACTGTAAGGAAAAATATGTCCTTTTAACCCGCAGCAAGCCATTTTATAGACAATGATTTCAGCGCGAAAACCTGACACGAGGCTATTTTAAACTACATTGCATATAGACAAAAAGAACAACGCTGAAATAAGTACTACTGCTGCGCAAGGCTGGATGCACATGCAGCACTTTAGATCTACGTGACCATTTTTACTATTTATTGAATGCTACAAATGCATTGGCTTGATGGCTGTAGATCATCATAAAGAGCATAGGAAGTGCTCTGCACACATGGGGGAATGTATCAAGTTTGTGCAAAAATTTGTAACTTTTTGGGATTTTACGCCACTTTTGAAAAGTGGTTCAAGACCTGGCTGTTTACCCCCCTTCCTGGCCAGACGCATTTTCCGTTTTTTTTTAGCATGTAAAACAAAGGGGAAAAGTCTGTTTTTCATATTTTTGAAAAAAAATTATATAGTAAAAGTGCAAATAAAATAATTGTTTTAGTTTCAAAGATATTTATTGAAATGATTGCATAGATCATAAACTAACAATGCAAGGAAGAGATAATGTACAGTGTATACATATATATGTCATCAAAATGTTCTTATTTTCACAAAAAGTCAAAAGTATATTTTTGTAAGCGATAGAAATAACAACCAATAAACTTTAACAGTTTAAAGAACAGTGTGGTCTTGTTGTATATCTTTGGCATGGCTATAATAGAATGAACTAGAAAATGAGGAACGTAGCCCTCAGGGTCACTCCTGGACAGAGGGAAGAAGGGATAGGAGACAGGGTCACATCAAACGTCTTCTGGGGTTAATGCATTCAATCAGAGAGATAAAAAATACTGTAGATTTGGAGACTTGGAACAAGTCAACCAGGGGTTCCATATTTGCTGGTAACGCTCCCGAGAATCAGTCTAAAATAATTGCTTTAAATGATGTCCCTTTTCTGTTACAATTATTTTGATACAGGGAATATAAAGTTTTACAGTAATTGGGGGTGGGGCTAGAAGCTGGTGTGGCATGTGGTTGATTTTTTAAATATTTTTTATTTATTTTCTATTTCTTTTTTTTTTATACTCTATGCCCATCTTCCCCCATAATCTCATACAAGACCTATGGGCCGTATCTCACAGTAAATTTTTTGACTGGTTACCAAGATGTGATGTTACGCCTCCCTAGGAGGGAGGCGCAGTGGTCCACGCACCTCCGGCGTAACATCACTCTCGCTAACAACCCTGACAAGCTGAGAGTGCCTTTTCATTGCCCCAGTGAAACAGAGCTTTCTCATCCCTGTAGACTGCCACCAGTTCCTCGTTTAATATAAGCCCGGTCCGCTAGCGGAATTATATCAGGGTAGGAACCACCCTCAGGTAGCTATATTTATGCCGAAGCACGAACGTGGGGATTCGTGATCGAGATAGAAGAACAGCACAAGATTAAATTATATATATATATTTTTTTCTTTTTTTCCTATAGATGTATATCATCCATTCAGTATAGTGATCGCACTATCACACATTACATTACAAAAATACCCAAGTTCCCACTTCCCCCCCTCCCTACCTTCCCCCACCCCTCCCTATCTGAAGCTGGCTGCCAGTTACATAACAAAATCAATATAAAGTATCTAAACAGTCCATATTCCCCAAGTATTGTCCCAATGTCTTTTCCCATTAAAGTTATTACATCTCATTCTTTCATATGATTTTATTCTCTTACTTAATGTCTGCCATTCCATCATATCCGGTTCCTCACTACTTATCCATTTTCTCATAATTACCATCCTTGCAATATATAGTAATCTTATAATTAATGTTTGTTTGAATTCTGATAAGACGTTTCTAGGTTTCATGCCTAAGATTGCATACTCTGGTGCGAAGGGAATCTTAACCTGGAGGGTATCTTCCGTTTTCTTATAAACCAAGTTCCAGTAGGTGTTGATTTTTTTACATCCCCATAACATATGAGAAAGGTCTGCGTTTTCACCTTCACAGCGATTACAGTTAGGGTCTTTTTTGATATTCATCCTATATGCCATATTCGGAGCATAATGCAGTCTGTAAATAATCTTAAGTTGTATCAGTCTTTGATTCATATTATATGTGCCTTTCTCAATATTAGCAAGAATCTCCTCCCAATCTGAATGAGTGGAATCCCCCAAATCTCTTGTCCATCTATCTTGACTAGTATGTTTCACACCCTTCATAGCTCCTATGCCTATTATCTTATATATTTTGGAGAGATTACCTTTTTTATTCCCAAGGTTGTCTACTAATATTGGGGTATTTTCCTTGTTAATATTAAATAAATGTTTGTTTATTTCCTTCCTACACGCATGTGCTAATTGCTGATATCTAAGCCAATCCTTATTTCCTAATTTTTTATTTTCCTTAAGCACTTGGAATTCCAATAACTTTAAATTATATATTTAATTGGGCACACTAGATAAATGCTATATGCACAGAGCATGGATATGGTGGTCTGATGTACAAATACAGGTGGTATGGTACAAACAGAGTTAAACAGAGCAATAGTCAGTTACCAGGTGGGTGTGTAGTCCAATGGATTATGATGAGTTCTGGGGTTGCTGTAAGGCCTGGCTGTAATCACAAAGGGGCAGTGATGTCAGCAGTTGGTCCACGGTCCCTCCAATCACATTATTCGATGTGATTCCCTTTCAGAAGAAGACCCCAGTCTCTGTCCTGTGTGGCTTTTACACCTGCAGCCGGCCACTCCCCTCCCTCCCTCCGGGAGGAGTTCACCCTCCTTTCCTGGACCTGGTAGCCAAAAGACCCACAAAAGCCATTATGGCCCATAGCTTCAGAATGGAAGGTCACAGGGAAATGGTTCTGGTACCAACGGATCTTCCTGGGTTCTGGCTACAGGTGGAGACCAAACATGACACATTTTTCAGGTTCCTGCTTAGAGATCTCCGTTTCTCCACTTCCTGACATGTTATCGCTAACCTACGACCACAGGCCTATGCGCCTGGGCCTCTATGTCGCAAGTATATAAGTGATTTATGCCTGTGATGGATGGGCAATTCGTAATTCCTTAAGAACTCCTGGTTCCGTGCTGTCTTGGATTTCAGTGATCTGGCTATCAAGCTGACGACCCCTGCTAAGGGTTTTTTCTGGAGGATGACTTTGCCTAAGTACTGGCTGGATAAGGTGTGAATTGTACACATGTGGCCTGCTTTGAAGGTAGGACCCCTGTGGTGATTACTCCATCTGCTAGTTGACAGCAAATGGCTAGCATTGATCATACTTCCACATTCTTCACAAACTCATTATTCCCGGACAACCCCTTTGGAACAAAGCCAATTTTCGTTTTTTACTCACTGTCTTCCCATAGCCATAACCTTTTTTTATATTTTCAGTTCGAATAGCAGTATGAGGGCTTGTTTGTTGAGGGACAAGTTGTACTTTCTAATAGCAGGGAAAAATATTTAAAACGTGATTGGTGAAGGTGATTGTCTGATTGCTTCTCCCACAGATTGTAAGGATTTAACATTGCTGCCTTTTGGACATTCACTAAGTTGCTATAGAACACAGCCATAGGCAGGGCTCTACAGGAACATCACTGTGATAGCTGTTCGGGTCCTTCAGAAAGCTGGAGGATGCCACAGAAACCCAATGACTCCTTCAATCTCGGTGTGGGGGAGCCGTTCGGGCCCTGGGTCTGCTACACTGCTCAGATGCCGTTGGCATTATTGCTGATCACAGACATTACCTCCAGGTGTCTGCTGAGTAAAACAAAAGGCACCTGGCATGTGTGGTGCCCGCTTCAACTTCTGAACTAGTACCATGTTTAAACCCCGGATATCGTTACATGTTCGGCGGTTGTCCTCAAGGAGTTAAAGATGCGCCAAATTTAACAAACATAGTGACACTTTTCATAAATTTGGCGCACCTTTCACCAATCCAGAGTCAAAACAAAACTTACTTCAAAAATTGACATCATGATAAATGGAATAACCCAGAGCAACCAATCAAGTTCTGGGCAAAAAAAAGCTCATCCTTGCACTAGTTTGATAAATTTTCCCCAACAATCCTCAGTTATCAAAACTGCAAAACAGACTGGCTGTGTCGCTCATAGCAACCAATCACAATGCAACATTCATTCTTTCACAGCAGTTTATGAAATAAAAGCTAGCCTCTGATTGGCTGCAGGAACTAAAGCTTCCCGTGTGACCTGTGCTGCAGTTTTTAGGCTGGAAACACACATGCCGTTTTTGGAGTTTTCTCTACAACTAATGTGAGCTCTCCAGTGTAGAGGTCAAAGTGCAGAGGTCATGGCAATTCCATGGTGAGCGGAGCCTGAAGGCATAACAGCAACGCCCCCGTTGCTCTTTTTTGCGTCGGGTTCTGTCGGCGCTGACTAATTCACGCAAGGTGCATATTAAAATATATAAATATAACATAAAATGCCCCTATACAGAGCCCCCCATATAAAGTACCCCTTCTTTGTGGCCTCAGTAGATGCCCCCATATTGTCCACAATAATGTGCCAGTAAGAAGTGCCCCCATAGCTCCCCCAATAATGTACCAGTTAGAAGTGCCCCCATAGATGCCCCCAATAATGTACCAATAAGAAGTGCCCCCAAAATGTGCAAGTAAAAAGTGCCCCCATAGATGCCCCACAGTGCCCCAAATAATGTGGCAGTAAGATGTGCCCCCATAGATGCCCCCACAGTGCCCTCAATAATGTACCAATAAGTGCCCCCATAGATGCCCCTAGAGCTGGGCGATATGGCCAAAAAAAATCTCGATTTTTTTAAAATTTTGGACGATTCACGATTTAAATCTCGATTTTCTTATGTTATTAAAAATATAAAAAAATAAATAAAAAAAGCCTACTGTGCCCCCACCAGACCTCACATCAGCCCACTATACCCCCATCAGACCTCAGATCAGCCCACTGTGCCCTCATCAGACCTCAGATCAGCCCATTATGCCCCATCAGACCCCACATCAGCCCATTGTGCCCCATCAGACCCCACATCAGCCCAGTGTGCCCCCATCAGACCTCAGATCAGCCCACTGTGCCCTCATCAGACCTCAGATCAGCCCATTGTGCCCATCAGACCTCAGATCAGCCCATTATGCCCCATCAGACCCCACATCAGCCCATTGTGCCCCATCAGACCCCACATCAGCCCATTGTGCCCCATCAGACCCCACATCAGCCCATTGTGCCCCATCAGACCCCACATCAGCCCATTGTGCCCCATCAGACCCCACATCAGCCCAGTGTGCCCCCATCAGACCCCACATCAGCCCAGTGTGCCCCCATCAGACCTCAGATCAGCCCACAGTGCCCCCATCAGACCTCAGATCAGCTCACAGTGCCCCCATCAGACCTCAGATCAGCCCACAGTAGTGCCCCCTTCAGACCTCAGATCAGCCCACATTAGTGCCCCCTTCAGACCTCAGATCAGCCCACATTAGTGCCCCCTTCAGACCTCAGATTAGCCCACAGTAGTGCCCCCTTGAGACCTCAGATTAGCCCACAGTAGTGCCCCCTTGAGATCTCAGATTAGCCCACAGTAGTGCCCCTTCAGACCTCAGAACAGCCCACAGTAGTGCCCCCTTGAAATCTCAGATTAGCCCATAGTAGTGCCCCCTTCAGACCTCAGAACAGCCCACAGTAGTGCCCCCTTGAGACCTCAGATTAGCCCACAGTAGTGCTCCTTCAGCCCTCAGAACAGCCCACTAGGCCACCATAAGAATAAAATGAAAAAATCCCTTACCTGTCCTGCGCCGCGGCTCCGCTCCAGGTCCGGCGCTCCTCAGTCTTCTTCTCCTGGTGCTGCACTGTCACCTGATTGCGTGCAGTGTCAGGTCAGAGTGAGCGCACTACGTCCTGACGCTGTACGCGGTCAGGACAGTGCAGCGCGGCCCCAGAGAAGAAGAGGAGCGCCGGACACCGGAGCGGAGCCGTGGCGCAGGAAAGGTGAGAGATTTTTTTTATTTTATCTGGCGGGCGCCATTTTAGGAAAATCGAGTTCACGATTTTCCTAAAAAATAAAATTGTGAGGCTTTCAATTGGCGAATTAATCGAATTAATTCGATTAATCGCCCAGCCCTAGATGCCCCCCAATAATATACCAATAAGTGCCCCCATAGATGCCCCCACAGTGCCCCCCAATAATATGCCAATAGGAAATGCCCCCATAGATGCCCCCCAATATGCCAATAAGTGCCCCCATAGATGCCCCCCAATAATATGCCAATAGGAAGTGCCCCCATAGATGCCCTCCAAAACATGCCAATAAGAAGTGCACCCATAAATGCCCCTAATAATATAAGACGTACCCCCATAGATGCCCCCACTGTGCCCCCCATATCATGTGCCAGTAAGAAGTGTCCCCCCATCAGGCTGGCAGCGATGCGATGCAGGTCTCTTCCGGCCTGTGTCCTGCGCTGTACGGCTCAGGCAGCGCGATGACGTCACCTGACGCCACCTGACGCCACCTGAGCCGGCCTCTAATAGGCTACATGCACTAGGCCTGCAGCCTATCAGAGGAACAAGCAGGGGAGACGCCTCTCCCTTCCCTGCCCCGCAGCACAGGCATCTGTATCGCTGTCCTGTCTCCTTGTCCCCTGCCACTGCCACCGTGGCCCAGCAGACACCGCTGTGCTACAGGTCAGCCAGTTTCATAGGTGCAAAACTGCTGACAGATGACCTTTAATTTAAATGATACGGGTGCCCTCCATATGTATATACTTACTATAGTGAATAATACATATAATCTGTCATATCATCCTCTCCAGATTTACCTAGCCAGCGAGACACTTGCAGCCAATGTGTAGGTTTTCACAAATGTTTAAACATCTGTTCCTAAGCACAAGCTGCTATGAATAAATTAAGCCGCCCCAGGAACCACAGGGACGCGTAGAAATATTAAGTACAAAAATAAACGCTTGAGATTTAATTGTGGATTGTTTGCCTGCCCCATCCATGAAATCACACTTTTCAAGCCTGCCTTCACTTGTTTTCCGTGCGCGATGCTAATATAAATGTAATTTTCTTAGTGCTTAATGACATGTGACAAGGACAGCATTAATGCATTAAATAACTGCAGGGTTTTCTAGCTCTCAGTCAAATTTGTTGGCGTGAAATCCTGCGGAAGGGTCACACACTTCAAGTTCATAATAAATGACAGAATGATAACAGCCAGGATGTCACCAGTGGCAAGTGGTAGCTGAAGAACGGGCCATGGCTTTCAATGCAGGATATCATTTGGAAGCATGGCTTTTCCATAATGACCTTTATAAGTTGTCCTTTCCTCATCTGACCAGCATTGGGTACCTATGACCAGGGGAGTAGCTAAAGGCTCATGGGCTTTGGTGCAACAGTTCAGCTTGGGCCTCCCTTCCCTCAATGCTATGTGGCCAGGGGCAAGGAAGCACGTGGCCTTTAGGCTGCCTGAGGCTTGCCCCCATGCCAAATTCTTGACCTAATCCCTTCCCTAAATCCAGAGGTGTACAAGAATGCACTTTCTATAATACCAGTGTCTTCTTAGGTGGCACAAGGGTCTTTGGGCCCCCTCAGGCTCCTGGGCCCGGTAGCAACTGCTACCTCTACACCCCCTATAGCTACACCCCTGCCTATGACTATTATTATATTGACTACAAACAAGTGCACCAAAGGAGTTTATAAAGGTGAAAAGAATGTTATGTTGTGGCATCCCACTCTACAGGATGTGGCACATCTGTATTTTACATGGACAGACCTCCAATTTTAAAGGGTACTGTGTAATGCTCCATTTCTCCTGAAGTGGCACTGCAGGTAAACTAAACACTTATGCCTGGTTCAAGTGTTGAGCAAATGTCAGGGAAAAGTAGATTTGCCGCAAAGCCGAATTTCCTCATGCTTTGTGGTAGCGAATCGATTTTCCCTGAATGGATGGTGGTAACCCCCCCCCCCAAAAAAAAAAAAAAAAAATCATAATTACCTCATCCATTTGATCGCAACGATCGTGCCTCTGCCATCTTGACTGAAGATCTAGCGCAAAATCTTGCGTGGCCCGTGATGACTTCATCATGGGGGGATTTTGTGTGAGATCTTCAATCCAGATGGAGGTGGCCGGCTCTTTGCAAACAAATGGTTGAGATAAGTATGATTTAATTTTTTTTTCTTTTTTACACTGTGTTATTACTGTCAGATGCCACGATCAGCTATGAACGTGACATCTGAGGGGTACAATGACGGGGAGCAGCACAATCACTGCTCCCTGTCATTGCACCCACTACTTACAAAGAAATGTACTTTGTGGCAAAGTAATTCGTCACAAATCAAATTTTTTAGTAAAACTCGGCGAAGCAGCTGAATCGCATTTTACAATACTTCGCTCATCACTATCTGGTTCCTTCACAGATCGCTGGGTTTCTGCCAATTTAAAATTGAAAGGAATTAACAAAGTAGACAACCAACTTAGAATCGCGTAGTGGATCCCATATGAGAAATTCATAGGGGTAAAAAAAGTAGTGAGTGACCCTCCTAAAGGGGGTTGGCCCATCTGGGACATTGATAGCATATTGCTAGGATACGCCATCAGTGTCACATGTAAGTGCAAGTCCCATCTCTGAGACCCACTCCTATCTCCAGGACGAGGCCTCCATTCATCACTATAAGAGTTCTGAAAATAGCCAAGTGAGCACACTCGACTGTTTTCAGAGATCACTGTGGAAGCACAGCCACCACTCAGTGGTATAGGACTGCTGGAAATAGCCAAGCAGGGAACGTAGTGTGGCCGTGCATGCGCACAGGGGCGTAGCAATAGGGGAAGCAGGGGAAGCAGCTGCTTTGGGGCCCAGACCCACAAGGGGCCCCCTCAAGAGGGAGACTAAAAGATTTTATTGTCAGGCCCCCCTCAACAGTATTATACAATGGCATTATATACAGTGACACTATAGAAAGCGGATGGAGTGGCTGTCAGGCCTTGTCTGGGAGAGCTCAGTCTTGACTAGACTCAAGAGTGAGGGTTGCATGTGAGTTCGGGGTTGCAAGGAAGTTTCTGGGGGGGCCCCATTCAAAAATTTGCTGTGGGGCCCAGTTAGTTGTAGTTACGCCACTGCATGCGCAACTGCTCTATGTTCACTTCAGGATCCATGTTCTGGAGATACAGTAGGACTGGGTCCTAAAGGTGGTGTGTTAGCCCCAATGTCCCAGATGGGTCAACCGTTTTAAAAGGATATTCCGGTCAAAGCAAGTTACTTTCTATCTGCTGGATATGGGAGAACTGTTAGGTCACTGGAGGTCCATCGCCTGGGATCTCCTCCATTCAGGAGAACAGGGATCTCATGTTCCCTTTTGAATAGAACAGCTGTTAAAAGGGTTGTTCAGAATTTTGCTTTTGATGACCTATCCTCAGGATAGGCCATGAATATCTGATCAGTGGGGATCCGACACCCTGCACTCCTGCTGATCAGATATTTCTGGGTAGCTTTGCCAGAGGAAGTCGGCACAGGAACTAAACAGCTCAGTCCATTGTGTAGAAGAGCTGGTCACTGCAGAGCGGTTCCCATTTACTACACAGTGGACAGAAGCTTTGTAGTTCCAGCACTGGAGCCGGGGGGCCAGACCATCTCCAGTTTTCTACAATATTCCTGACCGTATCAAGTCCAATAGAGACTGTACAACAGTGCACAGAGGCTGTCATATGAACTTGTGGACTGCTGCAGGAGGTCAGCTGTCTATTGGAAATCTGGGGTGATAGCCAAGTCAAAAGGGAAGTAAGACCAAGTTTATATAAAGAAGTTCTTTTTCTTCCCCTAAAATCCAATAGTAATGTAAGTTTGGTCTAGCTCCTCTTTAAATTTTCTCTCAGCTCAGTAGGGGTTAGCAGCTCGGCAGTACTCATGCAATACATTTTCCCCGATCAGCTGGATACATTCATTAGCAGATCAAGGATCATGGCACATTTTCTATTCTGTGCAAGCACTGGTACTTCATATTCTTCTCTTTCCCCTGTGTCATAAAAATGCATGGAAGGAATGTCCTTCTACAGTATACTGGATGGAAAACAATTCTTGTTCTTATCAACTTCAAATAAAAATGGAAAAAAGTCTCTGGAATATATTACATGTTCCACCAAAGAGGAGATAAAGAAAATGTCTCCAACTCTGCTGAGCAGAAGTGTATACACCGGGCCCTGAACTTCACATTAGGGCATGGGCATAACTACCAGGGTAGTAGACATAGCAGCCAGGGGTGCATCTAGCCTTTCTGCTGCCTGAGACAAAAACTGAAATGACCCCTCCCCCCATGCCAAATTCTCAACCTAACCTTTCCTCCAGCCTTACTGTTAAAGGCATACTTGGAAAACATTACGTATAGTGCTACAAACCTACTGGCTAATATAGCGATACAGTTGAATATGCAGAGATGAACGTTTCAACAATGAAAGCACTCATTGCCCAAGGCCTTTCCTCTGCCCCTTCCACTTGTCCCTACCTGGTGCTGAATGAGGCAATAGCCCCACCTCACTTCATTGGCGGTGCACCCCTGATAGCAGCTGCTGTGAAGCCCAACAATCAAGGGGTGCCCGTTCCTGCTCAGACCTAAGATGCATTTAGTCATAACATGGGCAATGGTATTATGTTCCATTTATTAAGGGGCCCCATAGTTACCCCTGCTGTGTGCATTACTACTTCTTTGCGGCATTGCTTTTTGCATTATTTTTGTGCTGCGACATAGAGAGAAGTGAATCGATTCTAAACAAATCAGGTTCGTTACAAATTTTGCAAACATACTGCTGCATAACAAATCCAAAGTTTTGTCGATTTGCTTCAGATGAATCGTGCAAAACGGCGCCAACACCATTTTATTGTAAAAATTGGCAGGAAAAATGGCAGTGAGGATGAAGACAGAAGGATAATAGGCCCTGGGAGGGAGGGGGCTTGCCCTGATTGGATCAGAGACTGACAGACAGGCTGTGAGCCAATCGGGGGCAGGATTCTGGCAGGTCCTTCAGTCTCTGAGCTCGCTTAGAAGCCAGGGACGCCATCCTGAGCTCAGCTTGAGTTCTGGGAGCATGTGCCAGTAATCTTAGTGTGTTGTGAAGTCAGTATAGGGACATATTTAGTAAGGTAGATTGAATCAATAGGTACAGTAAAAAAAAAAAATCTGTGTTTTATCAGGAAAAGCACAGGGTGGTCAGTCAGAGCTCTGTATGTGTGTGTCATACTAAGGGGCAGCTGCTGGCGGCAAGTATAAAGTTCCTATACAGAGTGAACTACAAATTCTGCAATTGCCAAAATTCTGCACCAACCTCATTTCTTTCTGTAAATGAACAGCCAGGCTTATTTTTTTGTACCGCTTAGTGATTAGCCTGTTTGGGGCCTTAAAGGGGTTGTCTCAACTCAGACAACCGGGGAATATCGATAGGGACCCGCACCTATAGTGAGAACGAAGCCCCACAAGGTGGTGGCTGGAGGACTCCGGTCCGGCCACCACCAAGCACGCTTCCCATAGAAGTGAATGGGAGCGCACCGCACATGACCGGCCACCGTTCCCATTCACTTCTATGGGCCCAACGGGAATAGTCTAGCCAGCACCTGTTTTTTTTCGGCAGCCCTATAAAAAATGAATGGATACATACGCTGTGCACTCTCTACCACTTTCGGGGCTCCGTTCTTGATATAGGTGTGGGTCCCAGTGGTGGGACCCGCACCTATAAGACAATGGGGGCATATCCACATATCCTGTGATGAGACAACCCCTTTAATGACAAAACAATTTTTTTTTCATTGTCGACTTCCAAGAGCTATAACATTTTTATTTTTCCATTGATGTAGCCTTATGAGGGTTTGTTTTTGCAGTTTTTAATGGTGCCATTTTGGGGTACACATAACTTACTGATTAACTTTTAATAATGGGAAGGGGAGGGAAAAAACCTCAATACTGCTACTGAGTTTTTACATTACATTTTGTGACATTAATACGTCGTCACACCTAAAAGCACAAAGTTATCATCTGAGTGTACAAAACATAATTTTTGTCAAAATGAATAGAAACATGAAGTTTTTCACACAACTGCATCTGAGGTAGATTAACACATCTGTCAATGATGATGGCGGCTATTTATCACCAGCCCGATCAAGCCAATGCCACTGTCTGCCTGCCTACCATCAAGTTCCATACTGTATTGGTGCAGCTTTGCAGCCACAGCTGCTACTGCATGTACTGCCAGTACTATTACCCCTACACAGCTGCCACTACTACCTCTACACAGCGACACACAGGTAAAACAGCGTTTGAAAAGCTATGGATTCTTAGAGCATACACGGACTAAAAATATTAAAGTTTTGCATTAAAGGTGCAGTGCTTGCAAAATACAAAACGAGAGGAAATAAAATGAGAAAACGCAAAACAATGATAAAATAAAAGAGGAAAAAAAACAACAAGTCTTTCTGTTTCTTTGAGGGTAGCAGGAGCAAAGGAGTCACATTCAGCCTTGGCTGTCCTCAAAATATGAACCCTGCTTTGTACCAGTAAAAAGTATGCCTTCATCACTTGGAGTAAGTTTCAGAGCCACTCTTTCAGAAAAGCGTCGAGGACATCGAAAAGTGAAAGATGTGACAATTTCTTTAAAAGTCAGATATTGATTACCTATTCTGAGGTTAGGTTATCAATTTTTCAGTTCCAGAAAACCCCTTTAATTGACAACTACTGTTGCTTGGATTGCAAAACGACCCCTTTGAGGCAACCTTTATAAGAAATCGGTGTCACATTAAGAGGGTGTTCCCACCAAAGACTTGTTTGACAGCTGGGACTGCCCAGAACTGGGGTGCTATAAAAGTCATCTGCTATATCCCCTTCAAAGCACAAAAAATGTGAGGAAAGAAAGGAAATGTATACATCAAAGCCTCATTATAGACAGAGCATCACTACAGACTTTAGTTATAGAGACTCCAATACTGACCAGAGTTTCTGTGCGTTCTTCATCATTGATTATACATGCCGCGTTTGTTACATACTTTCTACATTTCCAGCAACGTAAATGGACGGTGGTGCTTCTGTAGCTCATTTTACTACTGTATATACTGTATTCTGCAAAGTAAGCAAAAAAAAGGAAATACCATAAGTGTCAGTGTGCTTCCATATATACTGTAGATATATTCCTTCTGATGCCACCCAGAAAATGAAAAAAAAAACCTGGAAAACTTTATGAGATTGAGCTAGTGGTGGTGGTCAATGGTCATACAACCAAGATGGCACCCTTTCTTTTAGGTTCTGCAGCAGGGTATGTGTTGAGGCAGGATCACATTAAAGGGCATCTGTTATCACTTACCAGTAGGTGAAATAGTCAGCCACTGTTGATCGGTGCTTGCAGTGTATGATATCTCTGGTATCTCCACATGTGCCAGCAATCTGTAGATCCCAGAGCTCATCTGGCAGTCTCCATCCCTTTACTGTGCCCAACGCAGTCCTGCGAGACTTCAGGGCCAGGCATGAATATGTTTTCACTGCTTGACCTGTCTGTCACAATGGTGGGAACGTGGCAAAGCAGACAGGGGGCGGAGTCTCTGGGGGCAACAAGATGCAATGGCCCCGGCATATTATAAAAAGCCTTTTTTCTACAGATTGCTGGCACATATGGAGATACCAGAGATGTCATCAGACTCTACAGACAAGCACCAATCTACAATATATGACCGTTTCACCTACTGGTGTGTGATGAAGTAAATTTGTACCTATGACACTGTCTGACCTGTTACATGTGCGCTTGGCAGCTGAAGTCATCTATGTTGATCATATGTTCATATGTGCCCACATTGCTGAGAAAAATTATGCTTTAATATATGCAAATGAGCCTCTAGGAGCAACAGGGGCGTTGTCATTACACCTAGTGAATCTGCTTCCTCTGCACTTTCATTGACAGGGACAGGCACTATGATGTTTTTACTGCCTGGTCCTGTCAAAGTGCAGATGGTGCAGCAGATACAGAGAGAGCAGAGCCTCTAGATGTAGTGGTAATATTGCTCCTAGAGACTCATTTGCATACGTATATTAAAACATCATTTTTCTCAGCAAAGCGGGCAAATACACTGCCTTGCGAATGATCCCAAACATAAAGCAAAATCTACAATGGAATGATTCAAAAATAAACGTATCCAGGTCTTAGAATGGCCAAGTCAAAGTCCAGACCTGAATCCAATTGAGAATATGTGGAAAGAGCTGAAAACTGCTGTTCACAAACGCCCGGCCAGCATGTAAACAACGAAGAGGAGGCAGCGCTGATACGGCACCTCCTCTTCAAACAGCTGATCGGCGGGGGTGCCGGGTGTCGGACCCCCGCCGATCTGATATTGATGACCTATCCTGAGGATAGGTCATCAATATATATAACTCGGAAAACCCCTTTAATACTATGTAGTATCTTGCTGTGATACAGGTAGTCACTTTGGCATGGTAACAGTCATATCCTCCTTTCTACCAGATGTAAGGGATCACTCTCTTTATGTTGGTGTGTTGGTGCTTTATTTTGGCACTTCAGCACCAACACACACAAACATCAAAATAAACACCTGCCCGTCTAGGCACTACCTAATACATAGGTCGTCTCTACTTCACCTATAGAGCGCAGTTCACACACAGAACACGATCCAGCTTCCTCAGCCACACGGTCCAGCAGCCTCCTGGCTGTGACCTCACCAGCACCTTTGGGGCTAGATGGTCAAGAAGTCCTCTCGACTCTGACCGTGGGACCCTCTTTCCGTAAGCATCGCTGGGTCCCCCAAACTTCAGGCTTCCTCAGCCTTGTGGCCCCTCAGCCCTCCTGTCTGATACCACCCAGAGCCTCTTCAGGCTTCCATCCAAATTCAAATTCTATCGCAGTCATACACAGAGGTATATTTTATTCCTCTGTGATTATAACATCAGGCATCACCTGCGATCACCTCATGTCAAAGACAAAGTGTGTACTGGAAGTGTGTGGACTGGCAGATCCCACTACCAAACCTATCCACCAATCCAAATAAAATCTAGCCCAGAACAAAATCTAGACAAAACTATCTCAGCAAACTATACTTTGCTGAAACCACTGCATCTTTCTGAATTTCAGTTATCTCACCCAGCTGATGGGGATATACACGCCTTCCAGCACTATACTGTACACATCACCACACAGGGCTTTATTAAGGGTGCCTTCACACACTGCAGATTTAGTTGCAGAATTTTCTGCTACTGAAAATCAGCTCCATTCAGCTGAATGGGGATTGCAGAAGTCCATGTGCTTGCTGCCCCATTTAAGTGAATGAAACTGATTTTCAGTCGCAGAAAATTCTACAGCAAAATCTATAGCGTATGAAGGCACCCTTACAGTTCACGCTGCCCTAGGCACCCATCCTGATTACACACCATTTAACCTCTTCAACACCCTGGGATTTTCCATTTTTGCGCTTATGTTTTTCACTTCCTGCCTTCCCAAAGCAATATTTTTTTTTTACTTTTCCATTTACATAGCCATATGACGGCTTGTTTTCTTGCGGGACAAGTTGTACTTTCTAATGGCAGTGGGAAGCTGAAAAAAAAATTCCAAATGGCGTGGACTCGGAAAATAATGCAATTCCGCCATAGTATTACGGATTTTTAATGGTGTTCCCTATGCAGTAAAACTGACCCATGTTCTTCATACTTTCAGTCAGTACGATTACAACTATACCACATTTATGAAGTTTTTCTTGTGTTTTGATACTGAACAGAAAAATAAAAACTTTGGAAAAAATGTATTTTTTCTTTTCATCACCAGGAACGATCTATTGTTTTTATTGATACCATTTTAGAGTGTGTACGAACTTTTCATCACTTTTTATTCAATTTGTTTTGAGAGGTGAAGCAAAATGAAAAATGGCAAATCGGCAATTTGGATTTTTTCCCATTCCTCGTATGTATAAATATCTTTATATTTTAATAGTATGAGAATTTTGGGAGATACCAATGCCAATGATGTTTATTTTTTATTTTTAATTATGGAGAAAGGGGCTGATTTTATATTTTAAAAACTTTTTTGAATTCACCCTATGTGATTATAATAACCAATTATCAGATTGCTTCTACAGTACATTGCATTACATTACTCTTGTGATTCATTGTAGATTATCTATGTTCGGATTTGGTTCCGACTAGTACATCGGAACCGAAGCCAAGTTCAGTTTCAAGTTTTAAAGTGGTTCTTCACTTTCAAAATCAATTCAATTACCAAATTTATTCAACGAAGTCATGCGCGACTTCGTGAATAACTAACTTTGGCTCATCGCTGCCCGTACATTCTAATACTGTACGGAGACGAATCTCAGTACAGTATTATTCCGAAGTTTTGAACCAAGTGACTTTTTGGATGAAGCATCACCCATCGCTTCACCAACACTAATCATTATCCTCCCAACCTTGGTGACACAACACTTTCACCCTGTTGCTACTCCTAATACTGTGTCCGCTGTCCTCCCCAGTGCCCCCAAATACTATACTGCAGAAATGATACTGCCATAAAGATAGACCCCTATAGTAATATAAAATTCTCACCAATCGCAATACTTCTGTCCATTAGTAGTGCTCCTATATTGTGCCAAATAATAATGCCCACCATGGTGCACCCAGTAGTAATAATTCAACTCTATAGCACCCCTATAGAGCTCCCATCCTGTAGTGCCCAAGACCTTACAGTGCCCTCAGACCTCATAGTGCCCCCAACTCTAGTGCCCATATTGGTTAAACTATCCTCTGTAGTGCCTCAAGACCTTCAAGTTTCCAAATCTTATAGTACCCCCCTGTCATGCCCACAGTCCTTAAACTGCCTCCCATAGTGCCCCCAGACCTTACAGTTCTCCAAAATCTTATAGTGCCTCCCTGTGGTGCCCACAATCCTTATGGTGTCCCACTGGAGTGCCCCTAGTGCTTAAACTGACCCATAGTACCCCCAGATTTTATAGTGCCAACTGTAGTGCCCACAGTCATTAAACTGCCTCCTGTAGTGTCCATAATCCCTGTAGTGCCCCCTTATAGTGACCCCTGTAGTGTCCCCAGTCTTTATAGTACTCTCCTGTAGTGTCCCCAGTCTTTAACCAGGCCCCCTGTAGTTCCCACAGTCCTTAAACTGCCCCCTGTAGTGCCCCTATAGTGCCAACAGTCCTTATAGAGCCCATTTGTAGTGCCCACAGTCAATCTGACATCATCACACCACCTAAGACCCGCCTGAACCCACCATACTACTTCTCATAGGCCTCAAGTCTAGTTACCTGCCGCCTATGAAAGAGAACGATGGGACAGGGAGCAATTGTATCCAATGTTCCGCCGCAGAGATTCAATTGTATTGCTGTCCTGAGGATGGCGATACAGTTGTACTGTATTTTTGGACTATAAAACCCAACTAGGATTTACAGGAGGAAAATAAGAAAAAAATGTTTTTCCATCGAACTTCAGATCAGACCCTCATCACACCTCCAAGCTCCATCAGCCTCAGATCAGACCCCCAAGCTCTATCAGCCTCAGGTCTCACCCCTATCAGACCCCCACCTCCCCCCAGCCGTCAGATCAGACCACCATCATCCTCAGTTTAGACCCCCATGAGACCTCAGATAAGATGAGAAAAAAAAATAAAATAAACTTACCATGCTTGCTCCAGACGGCTCTGCCCCTCAGCATGACTCCCCACTCCCTGGGTGGTGGGGTAAGTATATTACCTGTGAGGGGTCTGGCACATGGGCAGTCTGTTTGAAAAATCGGATAACCACTTTAAGTCTGACATCTAGTGGTCCTTTTCTTGTAAGACAGATTCATATTCACTAAAACTGATCTAATTAGTATGTGCATGAAGATGTGGCACAAGTGAGCTAAATTTTGATGAATTCTCCATGAAAGTAAGCAAATTGTGGTGCAACTCACCGTTCAAAACAGAGATAGAAACGTACGCCAGCCCGGGGGTGGCATAGATATTAAAATGTTTTTTTACGACAAAATAACCTACATAAATAGGTTGGAAATTAGGAATAAAAGTTTTAAAACTTCTGGATTTGTCTTAAAACTCAAAATAGACGCAACAGGTGCAAATGCTTCAAAAACAGGTAATAAGCAGGCCTTTTACTCATGAAAACAGGTACAGACACTTTAGTAAATGTGCCCCATTGACTTCCCTGGGGTGGATGGGATCTTCCAGCAAAACAATGCAACATGTCACATGTAGACTGCCCAGAGGTCTGGTTTTAGCGATGTGCTAATGTCAGCAGACCCTAACTGTGGTATTATTATGTTTATTGGGGGCCCCCTTACTGTGATAATCTTACTTTTGTTATATGTAAATGAGCCTCTAGGAGCAGGGGGGGGCGTTACCCCTGCTCCTAGAAGCTCCATTTTCCTACCTCCTTCCACGCCCCGAGGTCCTTGATTGACAGGGCCAGCGATCGTCTTCTCCGGCCAGCCCTGTGCGCCGGGGAAATCTTGCGCATGCGCAGTGCAGCACACAGGGTCGGCACAGGACACGAACGCTGCCTGGCCCTGTCAATCAAGGACCTCGGGGCGTGGAAGGAGGTAGGAATACGGAGCCTCTAGTAGGAGGGGCAACGCCCCCCCCTGCTCCTAGAGGCTCATTTACATATAACAAAAGCAAGATTATCACAGTAAGGGGGCCCCCATTAAACCTAATAATACCACAGTAAGGGTCTGCTGACATTAGCACATCGCTAATGTCAGCAGGTTTAAAAGGGTTAAATCTGATGACAGAAACCCTTTAAACCCAACTGAGCACCTATGGGACCACTTCGACCGTTGTGCTCTATGGATCCTCCCCCCACGCAACCCCCAGCAGCTGTGACACACAAACCTGGACAATCCCTTTAATGCAGTATGTATGACAAGTGCTCCGTGGCAACAGTGAGACCGGTGGTAGTTTTCTAGTTGCACACTATGGCTTTCCAGCAATAATATCAGAAAGGCAGAGTAACATGTACTGTAGCACTAGATCTCATATTCCTGATTCCTACATGTATACTCTCTACTGCGGTGATCTGCCACCTGCAGCTTACCAGCAGCTGAGAGCTGAAGTTTATGCAGCTGGGAGTTGTAGTTTCACAACAGATGAAGATGTGTAAGTTGCAGACCACCGATGGCTGCTGCGACAGACAGGATTAGCTATGTACAAGCATATCTGATTTGTCATTATAACTCTGTACACCACCAATAGAATATGGTACGACAAATGCTGCAGGCGACGTAACAATGTATCAGTACCTTGTGCTGCACGGCTGCAGTCAGCTATGTGGGTAGAAGCCTTAGGACAGACTCATATAATCGAGTAATTACGGTAATATCAGATGTGGCCTCCACAGTCACAGGCTGCACTTAACTTCCTGGTAGGAGAAAGTCACCTGACATTTAGTCACCCAATAAGGGATAGAGAAACACAGCTAATGCAGTCCATGTACCGTATATATGTGTATATAGCAGCCTCTCCCAGGACTGAGACAATCCCACTATTCTCTTGGAGCTGTATATTATAGTGACTTGTGGGGCATACTGGGGTCTGTCCAGTTACCGGCATGAGTAACATGCTGGACAAAATACCACTCAGTGCAGTAGTATTTCATCCTTTTTAGTGTTTTTTTTTAATGGAATCTGTGACAGAGGCTCGTATGGGAACCTCCATTGCATTTGGAACCTTGCCTAAGACCCATAAAGATATGTTAAAGCTTGTATTTAGTGTTGAACGAACTTGTGTTTCAAGTTTGGCGTACAAGGTTCGGGTTAACTAAGAATCCCATCATGGATTCCGCTACCACGGACCTGGTGGATGTGGACCCATTCATTTCAATGCATCCACAAAAAATGCGGACAGCTCACCGTGTGCTGTCCGCATCCATAAGTCCATTCCGTAGCCCCGCAAAAAGATAGGATGTGTCCTATTCTTGTCCGTTTTGCAGTCATAGGATAGGCATTGTTACAATGGATCCGCAAAAAAAAAAAAAAACAGATGCCATACGGATGCCAAATGGACATCATCTGGATTTTTTTCGGACCGCAAAACACATATGGTCGTGTGAATGTAGACAAACTTGTACTTTTATAGATCGAGCTATAGTTATATAGTTATATGTGGTATACATGACTTTATGATCATCTTTTAGTGAGGTAAGGAGACCATTGTGGATTTGTTTTATTTTTGTTTATTATGTGGGTAAATTAGGTTTCATTTTAATAGTTTGATGCTTTCTGGATGCCAGTTATGTTTATTTGTTTGTTAACATTTTTATCTGATAAATGGGGAAAGGGAAATTTGAGCATTTAATGTATTTTTTTTTGTATTCTAAAAAATGTTATTACATTTTTCTTGTTTTGTCCCATTAGTGGACTTTATATAATCACTTGATTACTTTGTACTTACAGCATGTTGCATGTTATTATAGGCTTTCATAGATGGAAGACATGAAGGCCATTATTAGCATCTCTCAGTTAAGCTTTCGGGTCATAGAACATGCGGCTCGACCACGACTTAGGGGCAGTAGCGACAACATGAATCCTTCTGGATTCGTAAACTTGGTACGCTCAATAGGGAGTGCGGCTTTTAATTATTGTATGACATGTACTCACTCTCATTATCCTATTTTTTCACAGGCCCATTAAACTCCCATGCCACTAGAGCAGTGGTCAGCAACCTTCGGCACTCCAGATGTGGTGAAACTACAACTCCCAGCATGCTCCATTCACTTCTATGGGAGTCCTGAAAACAGCTAAGCAAGTGTGCATTCTGGAGTTGTAGTTTCACCACAGCTGGAGTGCCGGAGGTTGCTGATCACTGCACTAGAGTAAGGGTGAGGCCTCGTCCACAATTCTGTTTGTCATGGACGCATGCTGCCCTCTTTTTTTTACAGACAGCACATTGATCCATTTATTTTTATATGTTTGTCCTCATTTCTGTGATTTTCTGTGGTCTGGGTGTCCGCAAAAAAAACACAGATGCATGCACTACTTTCATCTGTGCCTTGGACTGCATACGTCCATTGAAGTCTATGGTTCCGTGAAAATCACAGAGACAACACGCATGGCATCTGTGGTCTGCCTGTTTTTCACGGAAGCCAGAAAGAAAATGTACATGAAATTCATTTTCATCTGAGCAACGTTCGGGGATTACAGATGACACACAGAGAGTGAAAGCTGACAGATGGACCAACTATGGATCCTTCATCTTCACGGATTAAGGACGTTCTAATTCGCGTATGTCATACTGCCACAGAGGTGTGGATGAGAGACCTCCCCGTGTCATTCCCCTCCCCACACTTTCCCTTATCCTTCTCTCCTCCCCCTCTTCCCCCTCCTCCTTCCTCCCCTCTTTCCTCCTACTTAAAGAAAAATATTCTACAATTTTCAAACCAGCACCTGGATCTGAATACTTTTGTAATTGCATGTAATTAAAAATTATGTACAGCCACTGAGCTAATTAATAAAATATATCTGTATAGCACCACCTGCTGTTTGTTTTTTCTTATTTCTTTGACCTGCTCACTGAGATGGCCGCACATGCTCAGTTTCATCCTTCAACTGCCTCCTGAGCTGTGATAGGAGGAGCTGAGACACGCCCCCTTAGCACCAGCAGAAAAAAAACACTCCCCTCGAGCTGTCAGCTTGATATAAATGGGGATATCTCTGGATCCATGTGAGGTACAGGGCTGGTTCTAGCTTTGTTAGAAAGCAGATATAGTCTGATTTTCATTTTTACATTAGTCATGTGATAACCCCTTTAAAGGGAGTCTGTCACCTCATTTTCACCTATATAACTAAGATCACTGCCCCACAGAAGATTGAATACACATCCCAGACATACCTGTGTGCACTTTATGTCTGTACTTACATGTCCAGGAAAAGCACTTTTATTCTGCAGGAAAACAGCCAAGTGCCCGGCTCTGCTGCTGCAAGTGTTCAAAGCAAACCAGACTGAAGAGGGGAGGCCTGTTTTAGCTGCTCATATCTTGGGATTGGTAGCAGATAGAAAAATGGTTCTGACCTTCTTTTAAAGCTGGCATTCCAATCACAGCAGTACATTCCAGTATATCAGAAGGAGTCAGGAGAGAAAGCTGTTTTTAGTTTCACTTTCAGCCGGGGCACTTGGGAGCTGTTTTCCTGCAGAATAAAAGTGCTTTTTCTGGACATGTAATAAACACACACAGTGCACACAGGTATGTCTGGGATGTGTATGCAATCTTCTGTGGGGCACTGCTGTTAGTTATATAAGTGAAAATGAGATGACAGCCTCCCTTTAAGGCATTATTGTACTGAGTATCTGTAGGGATATTTATTATTATAATTCCCCATTTACTGTATGTTATAATTTAATTACTGCTTTTGCCATCCTTCTTATTTATTATTTTTCATGTTATCATGTACCCCTTCGCTCTATTCTTCATACTACTTTAGTTTTCGTCTTATCCACTTGTGGCGAACCTATGGCACAGATGCCAGAGGCAGCACTCTAGCTGAATTATAAAGTACATGGAAGATATACTATGTTGGACTGTAGTATTCAGGTGTTAACACTTTGCGATAAGTAATTGGGTTGTGGGTTATAGTTTGGGCACTCAGTCTGTAAAAGGTTCACCATCATTGGTCTTATCAATCATATCAGTGGTTCATCCTTTATAGACCCACATCCACATGCATTTCATTACTGCCTCTACACGCCCAGCATCTTGTCTCCTTGACAACGATGTTCTCCAAGCTTGGTGACATGAAGGCGCACATGTGCATAACGGAGGAGACACGTTCCTACCCACACCATTAGTTCTCATCCAATAGCTCTCTCTCTACCAGGTCACACTGATAGATGCAGGCACACCTTAAAGAGATACACGCCAAGCTTATCCTGGCAAATGATCCTTCAGCCACACACTCTTCTACACATTTCTGCCACAGGTAGTGTAGACTTATATTTACAGTGCTTTGCGAAAGTATTCGGCACCCTGGAACTTTTCAACTTTTTGCCACATTTCAGGCTTCAAACAAAAAGATTTTTTGGTGAAGAATCAACAAGAAGTGGGTCACAATTGTGAAGTGGAACGAAATTTATTGGATCATTTAAACTTTTTTTGTAATAATAAAACTGAAAAGTGGGGCGTGCAAAATTATTCGGCCCATTTACTTTCAGTCCAGAAAACTCACTCCAGAAGTTCATTGAGGATCTCTGAATGATCTAATGTTGTCCTAAATGACTGATGAAGAGAAATAGAATCCACCGGTGTGTAATCAAGTCTCCGTATAAATGCACCTGCTCTGTGATAGTCTCAGGGTTCTGCATCATGAAGACCAAGGAACACACCAGGCAGGTCCATGATGAAAGCGATCACTGTGCAAGCGATCATATTGAAATGGAAGGAGTATCAGACCACTACAAATCTACTAAGACCCCGCCGTCCCTCTAAACTTTCATCTCAAACAAGGAGAAGACTGATCAGAGATGCAGCCAAAAGGCCCATGATCACTCTGGATGAACTGCAGAGATCTACAGCTGAGGTGGGAGAGTCTGTCCATAGGACAACAATCAGTCCAACACTTCACAAATCTGGCCTTTATGGAAAAGTGGCAAGAAGAAAGCCATTTCTCAAAGATATCCATAAAAAGTCTTGTTTACAGTTTGCCACAAGACACCTGGGAGACACACCAAACATGTGGAAGAAGGTGCTCTGGTCAGATGAAACCAAAATCCAACTTTTTGGAAACAATGCAAAACGATATGTTTGGCATAAAAGCAACACGGCTCATCACCCTGAACACACCATCCCCACTGTCAAACATGGTGGTGGCAGCATCATGGTTTGGGCCTGCTTTTCATCAGCAGGGACAGGGAAGATGGTTAAAATTGATGGGAAGATGGATGGAGCCAAATACAGGACCATTCTGGATGAAAACCTGTTGGAGTCTGCAAAAGACCTGAGACTAGGACGGAGATTTATCTTCCAACAAGACAATGATTCCCAACATAAAGCAAAATCTACAACGGAATGGTTCAAAAATAAACGTAACCAGGTCTTAGAATGGCCAAGTCAAAGTCCAGACCTGAATCCAATTGAGAATATGTGGAAAGAGCTGAAAACTGTTGTTCACAAACGCTCTCCATCCAACCTCAAAGAGCTCGAGCTGTTTTGCAAGGAAGAATGGGCAAAAGGTGTCGCAACAAAGTATTAATGCAAGGGGGGCGAATAATTTTGCACGCCCCACTTTTCAGTTTTATTATTACAAAAAAAGTTTAAATGATCCAATAAATTTCGTTCCACTTCACAATTGTGACCCACTTGTTGTTGATTCTTCACCAAAAATTTAAAATGTTATATCTTTTTGTTTGAAGCCTGAAATGTGGCAAAAGGTTGAAAAGTTCCAGGAGGCCGAATACTTTCGCAAGGCACTGTATATGGTCCATTCTTTTGCTTGCTGATATACAGGATGCCTCTCTCTACTACCGTACTCATTTTATCAGTGTTTTCCATAATTATATATGGGTCTTATTACTCTTGCTACAGTATGTCTGCTCCATATACAAGGTCTGCTATCGTTTACATTCAGAATCATGTGATTACTTCATTTAAGTGCTCTAGGCCAGGGATGCCCAACCTGCGGCCCTCCAGCTGCTGCAAATCTATAACTCCCAGCATGCCCGGACAGCCTACAGCAGAGAATGGTGGGAGTTGTAGTTTTACAACAGCTGGAGGGATACAGGTTGAGTATTCTTGCTCTTGGCCATTTTAGCCATATCTTTTTGATCTCCTGAGTCTACTAGATGTTGTCCAGAATGTATTACAGTACTTATTGTTTATATCATACTCCATTACAGATCCCACCGCTGAGGAAGGTCCTTTTGGACCGAAACGTACAGGGATTTAGGATATTAAGTGGTGTATCCTTAGGCCCCATTCACACAACCGTATGTATTCCGTGATCCGTATAAAAACGGAACGGAAGACATACAGAAAGTCTTCCGTAGTGTTCTGCATTTTTGCTGACCCATTGACTTTAATGGGGCTACGGACGTGATTTTGCGGCCAAGTATAGGACATGTTTCATTTTTTTTGCTGGAGAACTTACGTAATATACGGATGCAGAATGCACACGGTGTGCATTCCGCATTTTTTTCTCCTATGGAAAAATGAATGGGTCCGTATGGTTCCGCATCTTATCTGCAAAAATGTGGATAAGATGCGGAAATGTACATACGGTCGTGTGAATGGGGCCTTACTCTGTAAATCATAAGTGGATTTTTTTTTTTTATATATATTATGCTTAACAAAATTGTGATTTAATAAGAATTGAACATTATTCTTGAGTGCTGCAAAATCTTTCTAACTATATTATATGACTGACAATTCCTTCAAGGCCCCCTATTCAAAAGTGCGAACCACATTTGCTCTTCAACTATTAGTGTGGTTGACATTACAACCGCTTGGTAGGATGCAATCATCAGGAGGAGGGGGCAATCGTATGACAGAAGAAGACCCCTCTTTCTGTCTAACTGCTTAGTTGGTTAAAATATTAGGGTAAGGGCTCATGTATACAACCGTATTTTTTTCCTTCCATTTCTGTTCCGTTTTTTTACAGGTCCATATGCGGAACCATTCATTTCAGTGGGTCCGCAAAAAAAAAAAAAAATGAAATGACGCTCCATGGCCGCATGTCCGTTCTGCAAAAAAAATAGAAAATGTCCTATTCTTGTCCATTTTGCAGACAAGGACAGGCATTGTTACAATGGATCTGCAAAAAAAAACAAAAAACGATCCAACACAGATTTTTTTAGCGGATCCGTGCTTTGTGGACCACAAAATACATACGGTCGTGTGCATGAGCCCTAATACTCAGTCTAGTTATATTCACCTTGCCAACCCTTTCAGGAGGACCCACCAGTCTTTATATTCTGAACATCCTGATGGAACCCAATCAACCATTACCAAGTAAATGTGATCTGTCAGCCACTATTTGGGATCCATCATCATGAATGGAAGCCACAACAGTGAACAATCATCTAACAATCAACAATGATTAATGAACAATCAGAAACACGATTTCAGCTTATAGTGTTGTTTATCTTCATATTCCCTAGTGCAAACCACGGAAATCTGAAAGCTTTATATTTATTTTCAGCTAAATAAAAAAAGTTGAATAGAAAGATATCCACATATTGTAGCAGCATTTTGGTAGCTTTTCGTGCCTATTGTTGCATAAGAATGTAAATGCCTTGGTTGACTACTAGTTCAGTTGTACGCAATATGATATCCAAGGGGTTGTACAAATTCAATCTATCGCATTCACGATGAATCGATATTAGTCAAATCAAAACAGACCCTGATAAGTCTATCTTTTATCCAGAAGACAGCAGAAAAGTAATGTAAAGAACAATAATTTGCAAAATATTGAGGAATTACACTTTGAGATAGAAGGATTTGGGATTTGATTTGTGGTAAGAAAATAAATTAAATTATGGCATAAAGCGGAAAAATAAATCTCCCTGTCTACATTTTTGCTCACAAGGAGGTGCACTTATAGTCAGTTACAATGCAACAGTAGGTGTAGTCAGTGGGACAATGCTGCTTATCGTAGGGGAGTGGTGGGACGAGAGAAAATGCCAGTTGGGGGATAGTTTGATAGGGGGAGAATGCTTCTAACAGTGGGAAGAAGGGAAAGGTCGCTGCCAGTGGGGAGGTGGAAGGAATGTTGTCCATAATGGGGGGAGAGGTAAGCAGAATGCTGCTGCCAGTGCAGGAGGTGAAAGGAATGATGCTGCTACTGAGCCAGGTGACATTTTTTCAGATAGGAAGCTCGGAAGTTGTCTTACATTTAGAACTGGCGCTGGATGTGCCGAAGTTATGGAAAGGCCGGCGCCTCTTCGTAACTTTGGCGGATCCACCGCCTGCTTAGGGGTTTATTAAGACCAGCATTTTAGGGTGACAGTTTGGGCACTCGGTCTGTAAAAAGTTCACCATCACTGCTCTAGCTAGATATATTTCTTGCTTGCTTTCTATTAAAACTAGTGTAGCATCCTGAAGATGTCAGATGAAGATCCCAATACTGCTACAGTATTCAAGGTAATTTTTCCAGAATCTGATTTAAACTTTTCTGAACCTTAAAGGGGTTGTCTGATCTAGCTGTTTCTAAGGCGAGATGAGACGCAGTCCCGACCACATCCCGGCCGGAAAACAGCAGTGCTCCCCGGAGCTCTGCTATTTCAGTAGCTCTCATTGCCATGCATGAAGGCTATGAAAACAGCCTAGCAGAACAAGCTATGCTGTGTCCCTAACTCATGCATTGCAATGAGAGCTACTGAAACAGCAGAGCACCGGAGCGTTCTGCTGTTTCCCAGCTGGAGGTGTTCCGGGACTGTGTCTCATCTCGCCTTAGTAACGGCAAGATGAGATAACGCCTTTGTTTCCTATAAAACCAGATCAGATTTTAAAGAATTTACAAGTGCATCTCAATAAATTAGAATATCCCGAAAAGTTAATTTGTTTCAGTAACTCCATTGAAAAAGTGAAACTCATTACACACAAAGTGATCTATTTCAAGCATTGATTTCTTTTACTGTTGATTATTATGGCTTACAGCTAATGAAAACCCAAAAGTCTGTAACATACATAGTAACATAGTTTATAAGGCTGAAAAAAGACATCTGTCCATCCAGTTTGGCCTGTTATCCTACAAGTTATCCTACAGTATCTCAGAAAATTAGAAAATTGTGAAAAAGTTCAATATTGTAGAGTCATGGAGCCACACTCTAATCAGCTAATCAACACAAAACACCTGAAAAAGTTTCCTACGCCTTTAAATTGTCCCTCAGTCTGGTTCAGTAGGCTACAAGATCAAGGAGAAGCCACAAAAAGTCATTGCTAAAGAAGCTGGCTGTTCACAGAGTGCTGTATCCAAGAGTATTAATGTAAAGTTGGATAGAAGGAAAAAGTGTGGTACTATAGAACAAGGTGCACAAGCAACAGGGAGAACCGCAGCCTTGAAAGCACTGTCAAGAATCATCCAAGAATTCAATGCAGATTCACAAGGAGTGGACTGCGGCTGGAGTCAGTGCTTCACACAGACGTATCCAGGACATGGGGTACAACTGTTGCATTCCTTGTGTCAAGTGACTCATGACCCAGAGACAATGTCAGAAACTTCTTACTTGGCTAAGGAGAAAAAGGACTGATCTGTTGCTCAGTGATCCAAAGTCCTGTTTTCAGATTTAAGTAAATTTTGCATTTAATTTGGAAATCAAGGTCCCAGGATTTGGAAGGAGAGTGGTTAGGCACACAATCCAAGTTGCTTGAGGTCAGACTCCTCCCCAATCCCTCCAGACCTCTGAATGGACTTCCGCCGATCCCTGCAGACCTCAGATCAGACTCCCTTCCCAGATCCCTGCAGACTTCAGATCAGACTCCCTACCCCCCAGAACCCTGCAGACCTCAGACTAGACCTTCCTACTCAGACCCCTGCAGACCTCATACACCCCCCCCAGACACCTGCAGACCTCAGATCAGACCCTGCCCAGATCTCTGCAGATCCCAGAACAGACTCCACCCACATCCCTGGAGACGTCAGACCAGACCTTCCTATTCAGATCCCTCATACCCCCCCCCCAGATACCTGCAGACCTCAGACCAGACTCCCCAGATCCCTGCAGACCTCAGATTAAGCTTCCACCCACAGATCCCTGCAGACCTCAGAACAGATCCACACACGTCCCTACAAACCTCAGAACAGACTCTCCCCACTCATATCCCTGCAGCCTTTGTACCCCCGCACATCCCTGCAGACCTCATAACAGACTCTCCCCCTCAGATCCCTGCAGATCTCAGAACCCCCAACTCATATCCCTGCAGACCTCATACCCCCCAGATACCTACAGACCTCAGATGAACCCCCCCCCCGCCACACACACACACACACGCACACACACATCCATGGAGACCTCATACCCCCCAGATACCAGCAGACCTCAGAACAGACTCTCCCCCTCAGATCCCTACAGTCCTCATGCCCCCGCAGAACCCTGCAGAACTCAGTTCAGACAAAAAAATTAAAAAAAACATACCCCTCCAGCTCTTCGTGCAGCTCTGCACTGTGACCTGACATCTGCACAGTGTCAGGTCAGAGGGCCCGTCTACGTCTGGCCTGACCCTGTACAAAGTCAGGACACAGCGCTGCTGCTGGAAGAAGAGCAGGGAGAGGTGAGTGATAGCAGTAATACACTCACAGCTTGCTGGCTCACAGCTGCTGTGTACTAATGAGCAGCTCCACAATGGAAGAGCTCATTAGTAACGATTACAAAGTTATTTATTTTATTTTTTTTCACTGACCAATTTATGCCCCAACCCATACGAATATTTCCTCTGATGTCTCTTGTATTTTCATCAAGGTGTTCTCCCAGTAAGTCTTCCAGAGCAAATTCTCTTGCCTTTCGAGCATGTGGTGTCTCTTTTAATTGGTCTATCATCTCAACATGAATTTTCTTATGGTATTGAAAGACTTCTGCATAAATAGCAACCAAGATGAAAATCAACAGAAGTGAAGTTCCCATTAAGTAGCATCTCCTTCTGCAAAACTTACTCTGCTTGAGGTGGATCTCTGGTACATCTGGATCATCATGGACAAGTTTCTTGTCATTTGCCTTGCCTTGATTAAATATACAGTACAGTTAGCATTGATCTACTTGAACCCATATTTATTGTTGGCTCTGAGTATTCTTTACTGCATTAGGTGCTCTTTGCATCTGAATCATGACCTAACCCATTGTATCTATAATTTCAAAGGGACCTTCCCAGTTACTTTCTCAAGGTCCACCCTTGCTGAAAGTTTTAGTTATGACAGAGACACCTTTCACAAATTTGGAAGAGTGAGGTAGTATCATAGCAGTACATTACATTGTTGATACTGCATGCAGGAGGATTATCCTTAAAGGGGTTCTCCAGGAATTAAGAAAATGAAAATACGTAAATATTATTTTATTGTAAATAAAAGGCAGCTCTTTACCTCAGTGTTGTGAAGTGACTTGTCCTCCTGTGTGATTAGGACAGGTTCTGTGTGTACTAAAAGAACAGCTGCCATTTTGTTTCTCCTAATGATTGCTCCCCAGACAAAATGAGTCATTATAACTAATGAACGGTATTTGGGAATATATTTCTAATTAAGTAATATTTAAGTATTTTCATTTTCTTAATTCCCGGAGAACCCCTTTAAGTTCTCCTGTAATGATTATAACCGCTTGTACCTTGCAGATGCCTTTTTTTCTGTGGAGTTGTCAAAAATGGTTCATGAGGAAAAATGTATGGCGTTTTCCTTTCTATCATTAATTCAAATGACGTTGTGGATGAAACTATATCTGTTTACTCAGGTTTTGTATCGACCCACTTGTTTCCTTTATCAATCAACATTTCTGTAATTCTGGTTTTAATTGTTCTATTAGTTCTTTCCACAATTCTGGCAGATTGTGGCTAGTAAGGTACATGGACGTATTACTGTACCCTCAAAATAACAAACAGATTGCATAATTTTTCCAGAATTAATCATTATTGGGTTCCCCCAAGATAAACGATTTACTAATGCCTTTGCTGTAGACAAAGCATAATACTCTCTCACAGGTAAGATTTCCACCCATGTTGAAAATACCATACATCTGCTATAACTAATGCATACCTAAGACCATGTTTACCTGTTGGTAGAGGACAGTATGTAGTCAATCTGCAATGTAGAGCATGGCCCGTCTGCAGGTGCAATTCATAGAAGTAGAGGTTTTTGTCCTTTAGGTCGTGGGTTCTCTTGAGCACAAATGAGACAAGACTGAACAATTTGTATAGTCTCCTCCATTTTGTCCCAGTAAAATTTCTATCTAAAAATTCAATCAATTTCTGTTGGCCCAAATGACCTAAACGCTTATGATTGTATTGTGTGAATATGATTTGTAAGTGTTTTGGTAACAGGAAGCAAGTCATAACAAAAAACACGTTTTCACAAATAAAGGAAGGGTTTGGATCAACCTTAGAAGCAGCAAGAGAAGAACCCTTTGCTTGTTTCTGTATAAATGTTGGTATTTGTACCTCCGTTTTCCTAGAGGGCAAAACCTTCAGTAATTCTTCTTCAATTACTTTTTCTCCTGACCTAG
Organism: Rhinella marina; assembly: GCA_900303285.1. Lineage (NCBI taxonomy): Eukaryota > Metazoa > Chordata > Amphibia > Anura > Bufonidae > Rhinella > Rhinella marina. The sequence goes on along the minus strand of ONZH01001887.1, from coordinate 144,446 downwards.
CGAATGTGTCTGTGGTGCTATTTCCAGTAATTAACTGATGAGTTCTATTTTTATATGCAGGTACTTTGACTAAAGCGCATCCATTAGGATTTTCGGAAGCTAGCTCTATAATTGGTTTTAATTAGTGATGATCGAGCACCCCGATGCTTGGGTGCTCGGGTGCTCTGGCTGAACACTAGCTGGTGCTCGAGTGCTCAGCCGAGAACCCGAGTACAATGGAAGTCAATGGGAGAAGACCAGGCACCCCCTGCTCTGCAGAGGGAAGGGTGTCTGGTCGATAGGGAAATGTGAGAAAATGGTGGAAACACCACTGAAATGGTTAGGGAACAGCATGGGGAAGATGTCTGGATGCATCTTGGACACCAAAGTCGCTGCTATTAACGATGATGTCCGACTATTAAGCCACTTTTACGGAATGACAAAAATACCCCCCTAAAACCCAAGATAACATCAATTTTACAGGAAATATTATTAGGAAACATATATTTACTTGTACGTAAAGCGCAATTAGCAGCACGCCCTCACCCCTAATGTTTTACACAGTCAGCTCAGCAGCAGGTACTTGCCCCTAATGTTTCAGACGGTCAGATCAGCAGCAGACCCTCACCCCAAATGTTTTTCAGTGTCAGCAGCACTGAAAGTCAACTTGTCAGGATGAGGACCAGAGTGAAGAAGTAACATAGTAACATAGTTAATAAGGCCGAAAAAAGACATCTGTCCATCCAGTTCGGCCTATTATCCTGCAAGTTGATCCAGAGGAAGGCAAAAAACCCCTGTGAGGTAGAAGCCAATATTCCTCACTTTAAGGGAAAAAATTCCCGAAGAGGAAGTAGTGGACGATGAAATCACTGGCCCAACATGGGAAGGAGGCAAGCTGAGCGAGGACAGCAGTACAGAGGGGGAGGGATGCGCAGCACGGCAACAGGCTGTAAGAGGCGGTGGGGTGGCAAAAGGGAGAAGGCAGGCCACACCAACAAGTGTGGACGATAAAAGAATTCATTTGCAACCTGTGCCGTACCAAAATGAGCAGGAGCATGAACACTAGCAACCTGACCACCACCAGCATGATCTTCATGGCAGCAAAGCACCCTAATAAGTGGGCCAAACGCCTGGATCCACAATCGTTGTCTGCGGGTCACACCACTGCCTACTCTTCCCTGTGTTACGTGCTAGCCAAGACGCAGGCCCAGAGGCCTCCTGTCCTGCACTTGGACCCTCGCAAGCACCATCAGTGAGCACATCCACTTCTGTGTCCCAGCGCAGCGTACAGATGTCCATAACCCAGGCCTTGGAACGAAAGTGCAAATACCCAGCCACCCACCCACAGGCCATAGCACTAAATGCACACCTTTACAAATTGCTGGCGCTGGAAATGTTGCTTGTGGACACTGAGGCTTTTCGCAGTCTGATGGCGGTGGCCGTCCCTCGTTACTCAGTACCTAGCCGCCACTATTTTTGCCGGTGTGCCCTTACCGCCTTACGCCAGCATGTGTCCCATTACATAACCCGTGCCCTGACCAATGCAGTTACTGGGAAGGTCCACTTAACGACTGAAACATGGACAAGTGCTTCTGGCCAGGGACGCTACATTTCCCTGACGGCACACTGGGTGAACGTTGTGGAGGCTGGGAGCGAGTCGTACACTGGGATGGCACAGGTGCTACCGACACAAAGGATTGCGGGCCCTACTTACATCAGGATTTCTGCCAGCACCTACATTAGCGGCTGAAACTCCTCCTTCTCCTCCACCACTTCCATCTAGGAATTCTCATCTTGCAGCACCAGTCAGACTTCAGTCAGTAGCTCAAAACAGTTTAGCACAGCGGTGGGGAAGTGGCAACAGGCTGTGCTGAAACTTATTTGCTTAGGTGACAAACAATGCTGTAGAAACATAGAAACATAGAAACATAGAAGATTGACGGCAGAAAAAGACCACCTGGTCCATCTAGTCTGCCCTTTTATTATCCTTTTGTTTTTATCTTAGGATAGATACATGTTTATCCCAGGCATGTTTAAATTCAGTTACTGTGGATTTATCAACCACCTCTGCTGGAAGTTTGTTCCAAGCTTCTACTACTCTTTCAGTGAAATAATATTTTCTAATGTTGTTCTTGATTTTTCCCCCAAAGCGTAGGAGGGAAAGAAGATTAGGCCTGGAAACTAAGGAAGGTAGATGGACACCTCCTAAAGGAAACCATGACTCTAATCCTGATTGACTACCAGTATGAACAGGCCTCAATGGTAGGGGAGTTCATACACAGGAACCTAAACCAAACTGACCCTATAGGACCCTGGAACTAATGACAGGAATGAGTCTACCTGTTCCTCCAACAGGAAGGACGAACAGGAGTCTCCCTCAGGCCAAACAACTGCTTCAACTTCAGCGGTTTCTCAAAAACTACACTTTTTTGCCTGAGCTGCTGGTGAAGGTGCCCATTTCCAAAAGTCACCTACAGCTTCCGCCGGTCTGGCAACACTGCAGCAGCGCTTACACTTGCCAGATCACTGACTGCTGTGCGATCTGAGCATGCGCTGGAACCCTACCTGCTCGTAATAAAGACGAACAGCGCTGCATGTGGAAAATGTTCTGATAAGCGCCCTAGTGTCACAACTAGGAGGGAAAAGTTTTGTAAAATGGTAAAGGATTACCTAGCTGACAATGTCAACGTCCTCAGCGATCCTCTGTGCCTTATAAATATTGGGTGTTTAAGCTGGACACATGGCACGAACTGGCGTTCTTTGCCTTTGAGGTGCTGGCCTGCCCTGCTGCCACCATTTTTTCGGAGCGGTTATTTACTGCTCTCAATAAAGATGAACAGCGCTGCATGTGGAAAAGGTTCTGATAAGCGCCCTAGTGTCACAACTAGGAGGGAAAAGTTTTGTAAAATGGTAAAGGATTACCTAGCTGACAATGTCAACATCCTCAGCGATCCCTCTGTGCCTTATAAATATTGGGTGTCTAAGCTGGACACATGGCACGAACTGGCGTTCTATGCCTTTGAGGTGCTGGCCTGCCCTGCCGGCAGCGTTTTTTCGGAGTGGTTATTTAGTGCCGCTGGGGGCATAATAACTGCTAAGCGCATCCGCCTGTCAACTGAAAATGCTGACAGGTTGACGCTAATCAAAATGAACAAGGCCTGGATTGCCCCTGACTTTGCTACCCCACCAGAGGAAAGAGGCTGAACATAAAGGAAGTTTAAATGTGGCTTTTAAGGTGTATTGAATACACTGTATTTCCATGAACCCCTTCCTCTTCTTGTCCTCTTCCTCCAGCATATCAAACTGCTTATTAGTCTGCCCTCGCCTTTAAATATTTAAGAGTTTCACCACCAGGCCCTCACCCCTAATTTTTTAACCTAAAAAAATTAATCTCACTCTGGTCCTCCTGACATGTTGACCTCCGGCCAAACTTCAGGTGGTGATGTAGGGGCCCGGATAGATAATACGGTAATCCCGGTAGTAAAGGGGCCTTTCAGGAATGCTATGGGGGTGTATTCCACCTGATCCCCCATGTACAGGCTGTGACAGGGTCGTAACAGGTACGGCCGTTTCACTGAACTGCGGCCCACAAAGTACTCCTTGCCGTCCTCGTCATCCACCAGGAAGCCAGAGCCTCGCTCCACAGAAAACCACAGGACGGTTCCCTTTCGCCGCTCCAGTGTAGGGTCTCCCGGCCTTGGATGGTCCAGAACTTTGATGACCCAGTCCTCCACTGCATTCTTTTAGTCCCATAGAGTCTTGGTGTGGGCCGTCACAGATGCTGGCACAATCGGATTCTGCCGAATGGAAGGTGTTGTTGTTGTTCTCCCCCTGGGCGGCAAAGTGGATGCTCCAACTGCCTCCGCCGCACCAGCCGCCTCACGAGCCGCAGCAGCCACACCAGCCGGCAAGGCGAATATGGAGTCAGGAGCCGGTAAGACTCTCTTGCACAGTTGTAACGCTCTGATATCTGTATTCGTCCCCAAACTCGTCCCCATCTCTCCCCACTTGGGTCGCAGTTCTTTCGCCATGCTGTTTGCTGTGGATCTTGTTCACCCCTGACTTGAACTGGAGAGTAGGGCGGAGTAATGAGGGAGGGCTTTTCACTCCCTGTATGTGCAAATAGTTCCCGGTGGGCCATGCTGGTTTTTCCTGCTTCTGAGGGGGGGGGGGGGCGTATCTTCACTTTCCCGCTCTTGAGGGGGCGTATCATTTTTTTGCAGGGAGATCTGTACCTTTCATTGCTACGAATTTTGTGTTTGTGACTTTTTGATCACTTTTTATTGAAATGTATTTGTGGGGGGAGAAGCAACCAAAAAACGACGAATCAGCCATTTAGATTTTTTGTTGTTTCGCCATTTTTCGAATGGGATAATTATTTTTAGATTTTAATAGTAATTTTAATATTTTAATACTACTTTTATATTTTAATAAAAATTTTTAATCTAAAGGGGTTGTCCGAGTTCTGAAAAAAAAAATATAGCACTGTAAATCTGGCAGCAATTTATAACTAAGTTAAGCACGTTTTAGGCAAAAAAAATATATATTTCCTTATTTCCCTGGTTCTCTTCTGGCTTTTTTTATATACATGCAATAACAACAATCTCTGCCCCTCCCCCTGCTCTACAAAGGGAGTGAATACAAGTGCAGCCCTGAGTGACATGTCTGCCTGCTGGGAGACTACAAGTCCCAGCTGTACAATGACACTGCTGATACACACAGGATCTTCTCCCTGCCTGTTCTTGTGCAATACTCTACAGATCTTCTCTAGTCTGTCAGCTTCTGTGCCCAGCATTTGTCTCTTCACTGCCTGCAGCTACTCAGTAAAGCCTTCAGCCCTGAGTCGGTGCTGGGTGAAGAGGTTAAAATCTTATCTGAAAGAATCCAGGGAGAGAGCAGCAGCAGTGCAGGGGGGCGTGGCCAGCAAAGTGATGTCTCATGCACAGACACAGAACTGCTCCTCAGGCTTGTCCACAAAACATTAGCAGAGCAGGGAGAGAAGCTGACATCACAGGTCATGTGACCCTCAGTGAATCTGAGAAAAGGGGCCAGTGAATTTAAGGTAAGTGAATTGAAAAACCATCACATTTGCCTAGTCAGAAACATACAAAGGACAAAAAATAACTTATACAACCCCTTTAAGGAGCAAAACAGTAACAATGCAGTCACATCACAAGAATCTGCCTAACTAATCATATGCTAAATAGTTGCAAGTCCAGTTTATGTATGAGGTAGCCAAGATGATTTTCTATAAAATGATGGTAGTCTCACGTTTGAAGCTGTAGTGGACAGTGGCGTACCACCAATATAGGCAGATCACGTCACTGTTATGGGGCCCGCAGCACAGGGGGGCCCGGAGCGCACGGAAGGCCCCACCCCCTACTCTGCATCATTAAAGGGTTATTCTCATTTTAGACAATGGGGGCATATATCCAGAACGGAGCCCCCGAACTGAATGAGGGCGCACTGCGCATGCGCAGCCACCCTTCATTCATTTCTATGGGGCCACCGAAAATAGACGAGCGCTGGCTTGGCTACTTCCGTCGGCTTCATAGAAATAAATGGGAGCAGTGGCCGCGCTTGCGCACTGCGCTCCCATTCATTTCTATGAGCACAGCGGGGAGCTGCGCCTGGTGGTGGCCGGACCCCCGGAAACCCGGGGTCCTCCAGGCGCAGCGCTCCTCGCTCCATTCTGGATAGAGGTGCGGGTCCCAGCGGTGGACCCCCTAAAATGGGCATATCTAGCATCCCCATTGTCTAAGATGAGAATACCCCTTTAAAGGGATTCTGTCACCAGGTTTAGGCATATAGAGATACTGACATATCTCTATAGCTATTAGCGCTCTCATAGTAAATATGTTATTATTATTCTTCCCAGAGCTGTACTTTGCTCAAAAAAATTGTTTTTATTCATATTATAATTACTTACATAAGGAGCCCAAGGGGATGTCCTGTGGGCCGTTGGAGCCCGGCCACACAGCATAGTGTTGAGCCCAGCACCGCCCCCCCCCGCTAATTATTCACTCCCCTTCATCCTTGGGCGCAGAGTCGGGTTCATAGGGCGCATGCGCGAGATTACGCCGTACAAGGAGGAGAACACAGGGATGAAGGGGAGTGAATAATTAGCGGGAGGGCAGTGCTGGGCTCAACATTATGCTGTGTGGCCGGGCTCCAACGGCCCACAGGACATCCCCTTGGGCTCCTTATGTAAGTAATTATATGAATAAAAATGATTTTTTTTTAGCAAAGTACAGCTCTGGGAAGAATAACAAAAACATATTTACTATTAGATCGCTAATAGCTATACAGATATGTCAGTATCTCTATACGCCTAAACCTGGTGACAGAATACCTTTAAGATGTGCGTCCCCGACCCCAGCCAGTCCTACCCCTCCCCCTGTGTGACCTCTTCATGTTCCTGGGATGGGTGGCTGTGTGCTCCTTAGTCCAGGAGTCGACCCAGGCGCTGCGTCTCCAGCACTCCGCTGGCCAATCAGCATTTAGCAGTGTGCAAAGACCCTTCTGCTGATTGGCCAGTGTATCGCTGGCAGGCAGCAGGCACGCACCTATTAGGAAGTTATCCACATGCCTCATCACCCACCTCTGGCCCCAGCGCTCCGGTCCGATGCCCCCAGTAAAGTTAAAGTGTCTCTCTCTATGATGGTGACCCCATGTATGTCACCTTGTTGTTCCCCCATACAGTAATGTCTCCTTGTAGCTGCCGTGCTGCCCTCGTACAGTATCACGTCTCCTTGTGGCCCCCATACAGTATAACGTCTCCTTGTGGGCCCCATACAGTATAACGTCTCCTTGTGGGCCCCATACAGTATAACGTCTCCTTGTGGGCCCCATACAGTATAACGTCTCCTTGTGGCCCCCATACAGTATAACGTCTCCTTGTGGCCGCCCTCATACAGTATAGCGACTTCTTGTGGCCCTCATACAGTATAACGTCTCCTTGTGGCTGCCCCCATACAGTATAACGTCTCCTTGTGGCCCCCATACAGTATAACGTCTCCTTGTGGCCCCCATACAGTATAACATCTCCTTGTGGCCGCCCTCATACAGTATAGAGACTTCTTGTGGCCCTCATACAGTATAACGTCTCCTTGTGGCTGCCCTCATACAGTATAGAGACTTCTTGTGGCCCTCATACAGTATAACGTCTCCTTAATTAAAAATAAATAAATGAAAATCAGTAGGTCATGTATACATTTCTTTATTGGCAAATGGGGGTGTGGCAGGGGAGGAGCTAGGGCAGCACGTGGGATGGGCTGGGTTAGTGGGCGAGGTTAGGGGGCACCATTCAGATTCTTGCTATGGGGCCCAATGATTTCTATGTACGCCCCTGGTAGTGGATGGTGAGATATGGAGACTGAAAGTCAAAAGTTCAAAACATTGTTATCCTTTTGCGCATCAGTGTATATACCCACCATTAAAGATGTGACAGGACCGGACCGTCTGTTCATCTCCACTGTCTCTATACTGCTCTTGCTCACTTGGTTGGTGTTTCTCCTCTTCTTACTTTGTAAACAATAATACTGCTGCTTCTGTATATAAGATTCACATTTGTCTCTCCCTATAGTACACTTCCTGGTCTTTTCCTGTCCATTCTGAAACAGATTTTATAATTGTCTCCTAAGCTTTGGTTCTAGTCCCATCTACTGGAACCTGCAGGTACACAGCACCTAGGTACTGTGTCAGGCTGTACATGCACAGCAGAATCTCTCTGTGTTACATATTCTTTCCTGAATATGTTACACATTTCATAAAAATGGAGGTCAACTTGCCAAAGTGGAAATGTTGCAAGTGTCTCAATTGAGAAGAGTTGTCTATTTCAGAGTTTGGATCTTCTCCTTATACATACTCTAAATGGGACAGACTTTTCCTCTCTCTAGTGGTTCTGTGCCTTTTTGTCCTTCAGCCTACCAGTCTTCATTCAAGAGCACCACATTGGCTATAGGAAGGCAAACTGTTGTGGACCCCAAAGGTCTCTTCAAAAATGTACTGTAGATGGTCTCAGTATACTTCAGGCCTCACAGCAAATCTTGTATCCAGGAGCTTGGCTGTATGGCCGACTAGGTCATAGATCTCCAATATGCTTCAGTCCAGGTTTGCAGTATCCACTCTTCATTATCGTTACATGAAGTTTACTTTCCAACGCCACCATTTAATATTGCATATGGTGTAGTGGGAAGCGGGGAAAAAATTCCAAATCGGGTGAAATTGCAAAAAAAACGCTATTCCGCTACAGTTCTACGGGTTTCTTATTTACAACGTTCGATGTTCATTAAAACTGACCAGTTACTTTCATTCTACTGGTCAGTACGAATCCGGCGATACCTAATATGTATAGTTTTTCCTGCGTTTTGATAGTGATAAAATAATTATAAAGTTGGCCTTTTTTTTGTCATATCTTGACCCCTATAACTTTTTGGTATTTATGTGTACAGAGCTGTATGGGGGCTCATTTTTTGCAGGCGATCTGAAGTTTTTATTGATATCATTCTGGGGTGCTTTGATCACTTTTTATTTAATTTTTTTGGAAAGAAAAGCGACAAAAAACAGCGAATCGCCATTTGGACGCTTTTTTCCGCCACACAATTCGCCATATTGGAATTTTTTTTATATTTTAAAAGTATGGGCGTTTTCGGTCACGGTGATACCCATGATGTCTATATTTATTATTTAGGCATTTATTTTTTAATTATATGGAAAGGGGGGTGATTTGAACTTTTATATATTTTTTTTATATATATTTTTTAACATTTTTTTTAAAAAATTTTGTGATTATTTTAAAGCTCAAATATGAGCAAATAGATTGTGTTTTTTATTTTTTATTTATGAGCAATGAGGGTCTTTTATTTTTGACTTAATGACCGAATTTGCTCATTTCTTATCCTGGCCTGCCATCTAGTGGCCAAAATAAGAATTGCACTTTGAAAGCTGTAAACCTCATCAGCGAGGTTTACAGCTTTCAGATCGTGTACAGACACCCCGATTGGCCACACGGGGTGTCTGTACACCACCCGGAAGCATACGCTTCCGGGTTTAGATGCAACTAGATGCCGTGATCACGTGTGATCACGGCATCTAAAGGCCTACGAAGACGCCGCCGATGGCGGTAAGTACCCGCAAGTCTCTGCTGTTAGAAACAGCAGAGACTTGCCAGCCATGACGCCCGCCGCACGTGCGGGCGCCATGTGTCCGCATCATCCCAGCGCCGTACATGTACGGCGCTGGTACTCTAAGGGTTAAAGGTACGCTACTTAACTGAATACATATGCATGAGTGTACAAAGTGCGTACAATTACGCCATACGCACACACAACGCTAGGCCGCGGCGTACAGTTCTCAGAGGCAGAGTTTGAACATGGCATCCCATTTATCCGCATTTAGTTCTTTAATCATCAGATGCGTAGCATTAGCGTACAAAGATTTAAGAACATTTAAAAAGCTTTGTACTAAGCAAATCTGAAAAGATTCTGATTAGCTTCGTTGTAGGAAAAAATGTAGATTCGCTCATCTCTAGTCCATAGTCAGAAGACAGTTCAACAGATTTTAAAAATTTTAAAAATGCAAACGTGCAAAAAAAGTAATTAAAACAACTTGTGAAAGAACCATTCAAAGATTAAGAGGAAATGCACAAAATGCATAAACCTATTAGTTAAAAAAAATATAATTCATAAGAAAAACTTGTGATATACTTACTGTTAAAATTCTGCTCTCATCCAGTGCCTTTAGTCCCCCATAGGTTTCCTCATTGGCCCACTGCATGCATTAATCCCAGTGATGTTGTGTCGATAAAATAAGTTTGGCTTAAGGTCCTTTTACACGGAAAGATAAATCGTATTAGCGATCGTAGATGAACGATCGACCGATGCAATGTAAATACCGTTTACACTGAAAGAGAAGTCGTTCACAATCTTCGTACTTTCGGTCGTTTTATAATCGTTATTACGATCGTTCCTTGCTCCTTGCCATAAGCATTACCATTACCATCTGCCAACGACTAAACGATTTTCGTTTAAACTGGAAGATTTTCGAACGATGAACGATTAATTATTGGCAGGACAAAAGATGCGATCAACGAGAAGCGAACGAAATCTCGTTCGTCGTTAAATCGTTACCCGTGTTTATACGCAACAATAATCGTGCAAATCCGAACGTTTGAACGATTATTTGAACGATAATCGGCTCGTGTAAAAGGGCCTTTATGTAAAGTACTGTATTTGTCCAAATCTTTTAGGAATGACAAAGAAGGGGATTCCCTCTAAATAAACCTTCTATGATCCACAATAGAAAGCCACTATGTGATCATCTGTATCACTGCCACATAATACTAGATTTGCTTTGCCACATATAGAGGTACTCAACACTCAAATTGCAGTGTTTCCACATTAATATTTCAATATTGAAAGGTAATTCAAGTAAAAATGATCAATCATAATGTTTTAGACCATACAATTCAGGTCTTCCTTAGAAGTGCATATGAACAGTGATCCTGTCTCATTGGAAGAGCATGTATCAATTAATTACAAAGTGCCTAAAATTTCCTATGAAGTGGCATTTCTCTTGCACGAGAAGTGTTTTTCTGGCTGCGCCCCCACTGGCAAAAAACAGAACCAGAAGAATCATGGCTATATAACTGCAGCATGCCAGTTCGCAGGGAAAGGGGATGTGGGGCTTGAGAGGATGGGTGTGGTGGCAGATGTAATGATGGCGACCATAGTCTTCACAGTAACTAATTGCTGCTCTAGCACTCTTACCCTCTTCCACACGTGCTGTAATGAGAGGGGAGCAACCTTTCTTCCTAGAGATGGTCGAGTTGCCTTGATTGTAGGTGAGCAGAGGGGTGCAAAGCAGGAGGATGGGAACTCGGCTGGATGTGGAGACCAATGACCAGGCTAGCCTCTTTTACTAAATAGATGCTAGGTGTGACAGTGCAAATACAATCACTAGGTACAGTTTTTCAAAGGGTATGTATACAGGATGGCTACTATGGTGATCCTCTCTGAGTCTCTTTCCACAGATACAAGCAATCTTTCCAATTGACCAAAGGCGTACAATTTCTTTTATTACCTCTGTGCAATGCTCAACTGTGGGGTACAGTCCTAGAATGGATGGTAAGTCCATCTCCGTAGTGTGGTGGGCACCAGAAGCAACATAACCCAAATCACATGCAGTAAAGTCTACAGCCATATGCGTGCATTAACTATACTGTCCACGCATGGTCTTCAACCTTCTGCAAAAACTCAATGCATCTTTCCCTCAGAAGTTTGTTCTTAGAAAAGTTGCTTTTCTGACAGATTTTCACTCACAGGGATGGTGTCTCCCAGGAGAATTATTTTCTCCTGTGTCAGCTCGTCTGGCTCACACACTAGCAGAAGCATACATGTCTGACTTGCCATGAACTCTCTAGCCAGGGGAAAGTGGGGTGACCAAACACTAAGCAACTTTTACTAAAGAGCGCCAGTTAACTATTTCCTACCCATATACGGCCTGTTTGAATACATAGTGCAAAGTACAATTACATTAGCCATTTGTACAAATGAAAGTGCACAGTGAGCATCTCAGTAAACATATTAAAGGGGTTTTCCGGGAGTAACTACTGATGACCTATCCTCAGGATAGGTCATCAGTATCTGATCGGTGGGGGTCCGACATCCGGGACCCCCGCCGAGGCCTTCTCTCAGCTTTTCATAGGCCAATGATATCACGTTCATCGGTCACGTGGCCTAGGAGTGGCTCAGCTCCATTCTAATGAAAGGGGCTGAGGGCGATACCAAGCACAGCCGCTGTACAATGTACAATGCTGTGATTGGTGAGCTGAGAGAAGACCTTGGCACTCACGGGAGCGCAGATGCCTTCTCAAACAGCGGATCGGCTGAGGTCCCGGGTGTTGGACCCCCACCGATCAGATACTGATGACCTATCCTGAGGATAGGTCATCAGTAGTTAACTCCCGGAAAACCCCTTTAAAGACTATAAAAGTGACCCTAGTACATTATAATGTTAACTACAGTGAACCTTAGGATTGACCCATTGACAGTGAATGCACAGAAGACAGATATTAAATTTGTTTCATATACACAGCTGAGAGTTTGTTCTTGACAAGAAAAATGTGAAGCATTTTTTTCTCTTTGCATGGCTTTATTTCTCCACTAGACTGTGCAGTCAGTTAAAAAAAAAAGATCATGGTTTATGTGTACTACTATTATCTGGATAAAGAAAATCCAGACATCTAGCCAAGCCTCTGCTTTCTCTGTTGATATTACACAACATCTGGCCCATTTACCTCAGTCATATATGCACATTCCTGGTATAATTTTGCCATGTCACTGTCTTATTAACCGCTCGTAGCAGTGCCATCTGCCAAAGACTACATGGAAATATGTTAATACAGAGTGACGTGTCTACAGAACAATTTCCTGCTCAATGGAATATGAAGACGGACAAGAATCTCGGAGGTTTGTCAAATAAGTATCCTTCTCATTGGTCCTTCTTTTGTAGTGTTCTAATAAAAATAGGTCACCAGGTGCAGAAGCCTGTTTGTGGGCGTCTGTGCACAGAAGCTATGGAACATTTGAGCAGAATAGTGCCCTTAATCTCTCTTACTAAATATCCTGTTATCTTCCCAAACATCTGTTCATACGATTTTAGACCAAATTTAAGCTCAAGTAAGGCAAAGCTTCTGCCAGCACCATCCCCTCTAAATACTGAGCTCTGGCTTCTAACATCTTTGACAATATATTTCTGCATGTGTAAGGACCAAACACTGTCTTTCTTATTATTTTACCACTAACAAGGTTTTAATTGTTGTGGTATTTTAGTAGAACATTTTTAATTCTACTTAAAAATGGTGTCTGGTTAAGGAAAAGTTATAATAAAGTCAGATTGGAAGGCTGAAGATATAAGGATGGTTCATAACATTTTGACATGATCTTTTTATTATAATAAGGTGGTTTGTGAAATAATATACTGCCATTTTGCTATTTTTGTACTGCTTAGCAAACATTTAAAATAAACCACAAACATTTACTAAGAAATATTACTTGCTAAGAACTATTAGAACTACCTATTAGCATTAGCCTTCAGAAACTTCTGGACAACATATTTCCATGGCGTTAGGGATGCACTATAGGGATCAATGCAGTCTCAGATGCAACTGAGCCCACAATGCAGGGGGTCCACAGGCTGCCTCACCAAACTAAGGCTACTTTCACACTAGCGTTTTATAATTCCGGTATTGAGTTCCGTCATAGGGGCTCAATACCGGAATAAAATGCTTCAGGTTTGTCCCCATTGATTGTCAATGGGGGCAAAACTGAACTGAAGACAACGGAATGCTCCTGAAAGCATTCCGTTCCGTCTTCAGGCCGGAGAACAAACCGCAGCATGCTCTCCGGTCCAGGCATCCGCACCAAGACGGATCCAGAATGACCCCCAATGAAAGTCAATGGGGACGGATCCGTTTGGTGTGATACAATGGTGAACGGATCCGTCCTCTATTGACTTTCAATGGAGTTCATGACGGATCCATCACCTGCACACATACATACAAACACACAAACACATAAACATACACAGACATATACACATACAAATACACATACATACTTACATGCTCCTGGTAGGTCACCATAGCGCAGGAGGAGCAGGACGGCGCACACATAGGACGATTCCACCCAGCAGAGAGCGCTGTGGGGAATCGTCCTATGTGCGCGCCGTCCTGCTCCTGTACTGTGCTGTGGAGACCTGCCGGGAGCATGTAAGTATGTGTATTTGTATGTGTATATGTCTGTGTGTATGTGTGTATGTATTGTGTGACTTTCCACACAGTTTATACTGTTTATACTTATTTGATCTGGTTTATGAAGACAGGGTGCCAGACATCCACACTGTCAGAAAGGAGATCATTTACCTTTTAATAACAAAAGCAGCAGTAGGTCAGTATATAGTCAACTTAAGTCAAGGAAGGGAAGCTGTGGAGAAAAATGCAGAAGGCCGGCTGCAAGGGTTATATTGTTCTCATAGTACATGTCTGTATGGAAGAGGCTTCTGAGCTGTAACAGAGGTTATACCTCACTCCTATATCTATTTACAGTGGTGAATATGAACAACAGAAATCGCAGCAGCACAGTTAGAATAGGAGATATGGGTGCAAACTTCCTCAGGATATCAGGTAATCCAATTCTCATGAATATAAATCCACAGAAAGTGAGGCAGCACTCCAATGTCAGTGAATCAGTGAAGACCCTTTATTACCCTTGGCAACGTTTCGGCCCTACACAATGAGGCCTTTGTCAAGCAACATAACAGTGTTCTCAGGGAAAATAAATAGCCCAAAGAAACAACCCATTGGCTAATTGATAACAGGATTAGACCATAATTAATAAATATCGTGCACATTATTTAGATTACATACGTGATGTGCGAGCTCTTTATCTTTGGACGCTACGGTGTGTGGGAGAGGGGGAGGTGCGCGGTCATCTCTGGCGCAGACGCAGAGCGGCGGCAGAAACGTCGAGCGGCACATGTCTCCACTGAACCACCAATGGTGAGCTGAACTTTTGATCTGTATTTAATAAGTCATTGATTGAATAATTATTTGTACACAGCTGATATGTATGAACTTTGTTTTATGCACTATGGCATTTTCACATTGCACTGGAATTTATGAACATAAATTTCCTCCTAGTCTATGGTTAACCATGTTCTCTTAATTATGACACCTTATAATTATGGATAGGATATTTTCACTGTATTTATTCACTTTTTCATGTAATCTAAATCATGTGCACGATATTTATTAATCATGGTCTAATCATGTTATATGTTATCAATTAGCCAATGGGTTCTTTCTCTGGGCTATTTATTTTCACTGAGAACACTGTTATGTTGCTTGACAAAGTCCTCATTGTGTAGGGCCGAAACGTTGCCAAGGGTAATAAAGGGTCTTCACTGATTCACCGACATTGAAGTGCTGCCTCACTTTCTGTGGATTTATTTACAGTGGTGGTGTTTTTTGGTATCACTAATGTGAGGCCCAAATCAACTGAGCGGGCACCACAGCCACCAGGTCAGGTATTCGCACGTTTAAGTCCCCTAAGTCAGTGCCCAACCTTTTTTGTGTCAGGGACCAGTTACACGCAAAACACGCAAAAATTTTTCCCGTGGGCCGATGGGGTGGGGTTGATCACACCCATTACAAAACATAGTCATTGATAATCCCATTTAGGCTCAATGAGTTACAGGTGATGTCATTCTCTTTCCTTTTTTTGACAGTCCTGCACAGATCACTCTGATGATGTCTCCTGACCACAATTTCTTTTTGCATAATTAAACATAAATATTTAGTATCAATGCCTCCTTTTATTCACCTACATAGTAAGCATCCACATTTAGGGCCCAGTAGATACAGTGCCTCCCCAGTAGTGCCCAATTTATATATAATGCCCCCCAGTTGTGCCCTCTTCACATATAATGCCCCTCAGTAGCAGTCTCTTTACATATACAGTACTGTCCCCCAGTAGTGCCTTCTTCACAAATAATGTTCCCCAGTAGTGATTTCTTCCCATATAATTCCCCTAGTGCCGTCGAGTTGTGGGCATTTTAAACAAAGTGCCCCCAGTAGTGGTTTCTTTAAATATAGCCCCCTCCCCAAGTAGTGCCTTTTTACAAATAGTGGCCCCCAGTAAATAATGCACCAACTCCTCCTCCTTGGTGCCCTCAGTAGTGTTCACAACTGAAAAAAACAAAACAAAAAAAACCTAAATACTCACCTCCCTCCGGCAGTCTGCGATGCAGGCCTCTTCCAGTATGCTGCCCTGCCCGGCATTCCAGTACAGGTAGTCACAAACATCATTGTGACCTCTAACACCAGGTCTCTAGTGGTGTGATGATGTTGTCAAGTCGCCTGTGACCCAGCTCAGGAGATGCGATGATGTCATTGCGACTATCCTGCACCTTAGCACTCATACGAGATGCTCCTCGGTACTGGTCCACGACTCAGTGGATGGGGACTCCTGCCTTAAGAGGACTAAAAATAAATGAGAAAAAAACTGCTTAAAAAACTTAAAAACTGCAAAAAAAAAACCCATAAGAAATTCAAATCACCCCCTTTCCACATTTTACAAACAATAAAAAATAAACATCATTAGCATTGAGATTCCCGAAAGTGCCTGCATTATTAAAATATAGTATTCATCCCATACAGTGAAAGGTATAAGAGAAAGAAAATCAAAATGCCCTATTCAAATTTTTTCCTGTAAAAAACTGATAAAAATGATCAAAATGTCATGCACCTCAAAATGGTATCAATACAAAATCCAGACAATGAATGAGCCTTGACAAAGTTTTGTAGACATAAATCTAAAAATGTTATGGGGTCAGAATACAGCAATGTTTATTTTTTTCAAAGTTTTTTTTAAATACTTAAACACAAGCAAAACTACAAAAATATGGTATCGGAGGAAACACATTAAAATTGAAACAATGGCCGAATTGTGTTTTTTTTCCAATTCCATCCTTTTAGAAGAAAGAAAGGTTAGCGTGAGCTTCCAGTAAAGCTGAGCAAAACACCTCATTAGATCTCAAAACATTTCTACAAGCGTGTGCCGGGCGTTCCAATTTGCGGTCCCCAATGCACGGGCACCATCCATGCGGTTGCCGCAGACGGATCCGAACCCATTCAAATTGAATGGGTCCGTTATCCGTCCGCACCGCAAAAAAAATAGAAAATTCCGTAGTGCTTCCGTGGGGTTCCATGCCTCTGTTCCGCATCGCACCTTCCTGTTTGCGGACCTATTCAAGTGATATCTGTGATATGGTATGCACACGGCTAGTGCCTGTATGTTGCGGATCCGCTGTTTGCAAGCCATAATACGGGCATGGCCAGTGCATAAGGCCTTAGGCTGGTGATCTGGAAAACCTCACGATACAGTACCCACCTGTTCTCAAAGGTATTTTCTGCATTAAAAATAAAATTAGGAATCACTTGTAATATAGTGTAATATATTTAACTTTCGTCTAGATTATGGATGCCCAACCTGCGGCCCTCCAGCTCTTGCAGAACTACAACTCCCAGCATGCCTAGACAACCTACAGCTATTATGGCATGCAACAGCTGGAGGGTCACAGGATGGGCATCCCTGGTCTAGATTGTTTTTCTAGGGGTGGACATGGATAGTTTGTGTCCTACTGTATATCAAATGTATTCCAAAATACCTGTCATATTTGATTGAATACAGTGGAAACATTTTAGAGATAAATTTTACAGTGAGTATAAATGCCAGAATGAAATGTGTGCCTTTTTTATGTACTGTTGGAAAAAAATGCCTACAGGAACATTTCCTTCTACTTAAGAATCAATGGAGCAAATCCTGATTGATCTGTAAGTCTTTTGGACAGACATGCAGCTTTGGCACCGTCTTGCGGCTTGCCTAAAAGCTTCCTTTTATTAAATAAGTAGACTGTAATTTCATCATTGGAAAGTTTTCTTTGGTGTCTTTTGCGAAGGCAATTACATTAGAAAGAATGACTGTTCAATTAACTTGTCCTCTGCTTCTAAATGATCTCTAGAAGATACAGAAGATAGGTCTAATTTCAGCTGTTTATATCCTCCATGAGACATCGCGGAGTGCCGTGTCTATAGTCCGAGCCATATTATAGGAACAAGACAAATACAACTTTTCCCTTGGTGTTATTGGATCAGATTTCTTTATATAAAACATAATTCCACATGAATACATTTATATATTCTGGAATATGACATTATTAATAAAACGTTTCACAATTGCTGGAAACTGGAGGCTGTTGCTAAAAAAAAGTCAAGACGGATGACACATGAAATAATAGAATACTGCTCCTTCTCATCTTCAGATTGTCATCTCTAAGAGACTATTAAAAGGGAATCTGCCATAAATTTCACCCCTCAAAACAGCTGTCAGCAATATGTACGTGATAGATGGAGCAGTATAGGTATGCCTGGGGTGATGGTCATGACTAGAGATGGGCCAAGTTTTGAAAAATTTGATTAGGCTGCTTTGTCGAACTTCAACAAGAAATTAGATGTGTCACTACTTACTTTGTCACAAATCACTTTCCTTAGATGCCACATTCAACACCTGACCACGTTCAACACTGACCACGTTCAACCCCCCTTCCCCAAAGGACCTGCGGCGAGAATGATGACCTCACCACGTGATCAAGCGGGGCGAGTGCTTCTGAATGGCTTTTAGTTTGATGCGTGATCTAATGCTAGACGAATAACAGCCCTCCAAAAAATATCACCCATTTCCCATTACTATCTCATATTATGGCTAGGACTGCTGCCCAGGAGGCTGCCCGAGTCCTCCTCATGGCGACCAACTGGATACATAATTATCTGATGCTCTCAGCATTAATTAATGCTAGGAGCATCAGGTAGTTATGCCCCTATCCAGCAGCTGCAGGTGTCCTCCTGAATTCATCTGTACATCTGGTGATAGGGCAGTATCTTATGCTGCACTGCGATATTTGGTTCTGCTGGGGTGGTACTTTGTGCTACACTACAGTATTGCTGGTCCTGCCTACTTACATTGTCCCTGCCTACTTGTGTTTTGTGTCGGCTCTGCCT
Source organism: Rhinella marina (assembly GCA_900303285.1). Classification (NCBI taxonomy): domain Eukaryota; kingdom Metazoa; phylum Chordata; class Amphibia; order Anura; family Bufonidae; genus Rhinella; species Rhinella marina. Next base: position 125,848 of record ONZH01001887.1, on the reverse strand, counting down.
ACTTAGGTTGCCCCACCTTCTGTCAATTTGGACTCACCTACAACATGGGACCACTTTCAGGTTTTTTCCAGGGCTACCTTAAGTTCCAGTCCTCCCCTGATCCATTCCCATAAAGATGCAGATTTATTTGCATTTTTATATCCCCAGATATTTCATTAATAATGTTAGTATGGTGTCACCTGCTGTATCGATTGAACAACCTTTCTGTGTCCACCACAGTAAATGTGTGAAGGTGGACACGACTGCTCGGACTTAACTCTTTCTCTGCTCCTTCAAGTATGTAGAAAGATCCTTGGTTTGTTGTTCAGAATGCATCCTAAGCTGCAGTGTCTTCTTTGCTTTTGAGCAAGTGATAAGAGAGTAAGATAGCATTGGGTTGTTTAGTCATTGTTTGATCAGTAATTTCCATCAGTGATTGTGAGCCAAAACCAGGTGTGGGTCAAAAACCGCACAAGTCTTTATATGCTACCTCATCTCTGTGTAACCTCCACTCCGGGTTTTGGTTCATAATTACTGATGGAACCCACTGACCAAACACTAGGCAAACACAGATAAACTGTCACTTTTTCAGGCCATTTTGCATCAGTATGTATATGTATTTTCCAGCCATTAACCCCTTGGCACAAATCACCATTTTAAAGTTGGTGCCCGCTCACGCCTTTAGAAAGTACAACTTGTCCTGTAAAAAATAAGCCCTCACAAGGCTATGTGAATGGAAAAATAAAAAAAGTTTTGGCTCTGGGAAGGCGGGGAGTAAATAAACAAAAATGAAAAAATAGAAAATCACATGGATCACAAGGATTAAAAATGAATTAATTTCATAGGCTTTTTTTAATTCCAACCCCTGCAGTGCCCTCAGTATACTTCCCCTAAGTCATGGCTCCCTTATTGCCCCCCAGGATAAGCAATTACCCCCTTCATCGCCCCAGTATAAGTTATAGCCTCTTAGTGCCCCCAGTATAAGTAAGAGCCCTGCAGTGCCCTCAGAATATATATTATTTACCCCAGTTGTACCCTCAGTAATTGTACCCTTACTGTAATTGTGCTTGATCAGCATAGAAGACAGCGCAGCTTCAGAAGCAGTCGGCTCACCATACCAGGGAGACCTTACAGAGCCTAAAAAAGAGAGACAAAACTGAACACGTGTGCACATTTACTGACATGGCACTATCCTAATATCATCCCAGGAAGCACTTTTTTAAAAATAAGTATAAATGCTAAAAAAAGAAAAAAATATATAATAATAATTATAATTATGGGCTAGATTTAACTATAAAAAATATCCTTCATGGGACAAGCCCTTTAAAGAAACTTTTTACACATTTTTATTTTTTCTCAGTAGTAGTTGTGCCACGTTAAGTGCAAATTCTACTTTTAATGAAAACTTTTTAAACTTAAAATTTTGTTTTACTTTTTTTTCCCAATGTTTGTGCATTCTTTCTATGGATCCTTATTCCACATGCTGCAAAAACTGAGCATAGCTGATGAAAGTTGAAGGATCAGAGCACCCTCCATTTCTGTTTTCCTCCAAGGCTTAGTTCCCCTTTATTTCTCAGTGTTTTCTCCATTTATACACAAAGCTGATTCTAGAATTTTGCTGGTTGCCCTATGGAACAGAAAATAATATATTTCCTTTCAGTTGTTGGACATGTGGCGTTGATGGTTTAGCAACAACTCTGTCATCTGTCACTTGAGCGTCCATGATGAACAGAAAAGAATAAATTCTCAGTGTAGCTCCAGGCTTGATTGGAGAAGTAAACATCATGAGACGAAAAATTTGTACATGAAGAGTAAAGCAAATTGCTGGGTGACAGGGGGAACCAACAAGTCATTCTGCCTTCATCATGGTATATAGGTAAACAGAACAAACAACTAACTGAATCTTTAACGTGGGTAAATGAAAACATACTCACCTGCCCCTTTGGCAGGGGCGCAACTACCATAGCGGCAGACCATGCGACTGCTATGGAGCCCAGGGCAAGAGGGGGCCCAGTCTTAGTTGGGATTATCTCCTCTTCTACTAGAGGTGAGAACTTGGTCAGGACTCTACCCTCTAAAGGAACAACTTTTAGCAAATGAGGCAGTGGGAAAATGGCCCAAGGATCATTGAAAAGGCTTTAGGCCAAAACCCTTCTGTCCTATATGGGGGGGCCTGGTTTGATCCTTGCTTTGGGCCCTTACTTCTCTATGTACACCACTGCCTTTCGGCTTAGGTTGTGTTTTCTTACTCAATAATACAGATAAACTGACCTGTGATGGCCAACCATTCTGGATGCAACTGGATATATACCCAATATCCATCTCATAATGGCACCTCAAAGTCTTTATTTTAAGTTGTTCAAAGTAACCAATAGGGAAAGTGTTTCTACTACATCTATGCTTCAGTTTCTACTATAATCTCATTCATTTACAATACATATAGTGTATTTCTGGTCATGTTGACTTATATAATCTTCCAAACAGTGCACGGATCTAGCAGTACAAACTCTGGAGATATTGTGCTTTCATTTGCTAAACTGTATTTGTAAAATAGCATCTGTAACAGAAACATAGTATAAAGATGGCAGAAAAAATCCACTTGTTCCATCTAGTCTGTCCTTTATATTTTTATGGACAAAAGTATTGTGACACCTACAAGCTAAGCTTCTATGAAGGGTGCGCAGTCTCTGCCGCTTCAACTTTCATCAGCTATGCTCAGTTTTTGCAGCATGCGGAGTAATCCCTATTCTATTCTGCTGGTAATGCATGAGAAGATCTAGGGGGAACTGGGTGATAGACGTGTCTGGGGATTTATCAATTCCAGTTATGGTACATTTTAAGACCCTATCCTGATCTGCTTAAGAATACCAGCAAGTAGTGGGTGCAATAACAGGGAGCGGCGATTGCTCCACTCCCTGTTATTGTATCCCTCAGATGCTGTGTTCATAGCTGATTGTGGAATCTGACATTAATAATAAAGTGTAAAATTAAAAAAATATATATATATTAAATCATACATACCTTATCCATTCGCGCGCAAAGAGCCGACCGGTGCCATCTCTATTGAAGATCTAGAACGAAATCTCTTCATGGCCCGTTATGTCATCATGTTGGCCGGCGTGGTGACGTCATACCTGTACTTCACCGTGCACAGGATTTCATGCAAGATCTTCAATCAAGATGGCGGCTGGCCTGTCATGATCCAATGGATGAGGTAGGTATGATTTTTTTTACTGCCTTTCAGGGAAAACCAATTCACTACCTCGAAGCACGAGGAAATTCAGCTTTGCGGCAAATCAAATTTTCCCTGAAATTCGGATCAATCGATTTGTGGACTTTAATTCGCTCTACACTACCACCAATATCCCAGAAAAGCCGGTTTTGTGAGAAACAACGCATTTGGCTGTATGCAGAGGCAGATTGGCCATAGATTGTACAAGGAAATTCCCGAGTGGGTCGATGCCGATGCTGGCGGCAGTATTTTGTGATGGACTGTGGAATTTAACACTGTTGGGGTGGTATAATCTGCCACAATATGCTATAGCTGACCCTGCCTTCCATCAATTTGGACCCGACTACAAAACAGGGCAACTTTTTGTATTTTTTCCAAGGCCACTTTAAGTTTCCAGTCCGCCCCTAGATGCATGGATTCATATTCTCCTGGGAACATGGAACTAAATATTGATGGGGGCAAAAAAAGATAACAATAAATTACCCTACTTGCCTATTTGACAATGGAGTTTGAAATGACAGTGTTCAAAGGTGACTGAGAAAAGCAACAAATAAAAGAAAGGAATATTTTGGGAGTGAAGATTTCCAATCAATAATCATAAAGGAAATCTCTTTTTATAATGCAACCCAATACCTTGCAGTCAATAACTTTGCCTTTAAAGGGGTTGTCCAAGTTATTTTTTTTGTCCTTTGTATGTTTCTAACTAGGCAAATGTAATGTTTTTTTCACTTATTTTAACTTCAGTGTCCCTTTCTCAGATTTCACTGAGGGTCATATGACCTGTGATGTCAGCTTCTCTCCATGCTCTGCTGATGTTTTGTGCACAAGCCTGAGAGATCAGATAAGAGTCTGTACACGAGATGTCATTGTGCAGGTCACGCCCCTGCACTGCCCGCTGCTACTGCTCTCTCCCTGGATTCTTTCAGATAACAATTTAACCTCTTCAGCCAACACAGACTCAGGGCTGAAGGCTTTACTGAGTAGCTGCAGGCAGTGAGGAGACAAATGCTGGGCACAGGAGCTGACAGACTAGAGAAGATCTGTAGAGTATTGCACAAGAACAGGTAGATCCTGGGTGTATCAGCAGTGTCATTGTACAGCTGGGACTTGTAGTCCTGCACATACAACATGCTGCTAAGTATCCTAGCAGGCAGACATATCACTCAGGGCAGCACTTGTATTTACTCCCTTTGCAGAGCAGGGGGAGGGGCAGAGATTGTTGTTACTGCAGGTAAACAAAGGGCCAGAAGAGAACCAAGGAAATATAGATTTTTTTTGCCTAAAACTTGCTTAACTTAGTTATATATTGCTGCCCATCAGATTTACAGTGCTATATATTTTTTTTCATAATTCTGACAACCCCGTAATACGTTTTAGTAAATGATTTGCTAGATCTGTTCTTCCACGTCTGTCTGCCCGTCTAGCTGCTTTGATATCACTGGTCTACATCAATTTTGCTGACTACAAGATAACATCTGATAATTATGTATTTTGGGGTGCTGAATCCGAAATTCACATCCGTTTCCTCCAGTCACATCCGGTTTTCCGCAAAACGCAATTTTTTTCCTAAAATTCTTACATTAATAATGAAGCATTACAATAATTATATTATTTAGATATGCTGAGTAAACAAAAAGGTAATGATGCGCAGAAAGATATGCTGAAAACATAAGCAGTCTAGCTAATACGAGTATTAATTAAAGAGGGACTACCACCACCCCCCACTATAGTAAACTAACTATAGTAAACTAAACTTATAGTAAACTAAACCACCTCTGAATAGCTCTTGGGATGCTGATTCCAGCGGTACCTTTACTTTGTTGATCCGATGTTCTAATGTGAAGATATGGCTGTGTAAAGTTTCCCCTGTGCTCTGGGTCTCAGTGCACTCCATAAATATTGTTATAAGGTGACTGGGATCTGTAGTGCTGAAATGCTGATCCTGGAAGGTCTCAAAATCTTCATTTGTAAAATGCATTTCATACACTGTTTGCAAACTTGAACATCTTCTGAGCAAAAGGACCTTTGATGACCCAGCTAAATCACATGACTTTTGACATCATCAAAGGTCCTTTTGCTCAGAAGATGTATTCAGTTATTCAAGAAGCTTACAAATCGCAGCAAGTTTTTATTCTGAAAATCTGTTTTAATTTGTGAAAATGTCTTCCAACACTCAAACTTTTCGTGGACAATGCAGGAATGATCCTGATATATTCTGTTATATTTGTGGCTGTTTTACAACACCGAAAGAAAGTACAAATATATCAGACTTTGCACGAAAGGCTTATCATGCATATTTTGGTGTTAAACTTGGAGACCAGGACAAATCTTGGGCGCCACATAAAGTGTGCAGGACATGTGTTGAAAACCTAAAGACAGTGGACTAAGGATCAGAGAAAATCTCTCAAATTTGGAGTGCCAATGGTGTGGCGGGAGCCTCAAAATCATGTTGATGATTGCTACTTTTGTATGGTAATTATTATAGGCATGAACACAAAGACAAAATCTTCCATCCAGTACCCAAATCTCCCTTCAGCTCTAAGACCAGTTGCTCACTGCGACGAAGTTCCTGTACCTGTTTTCACCATTCTGGAAATTTCCGACGACGAAGAATTCTGTCCTTCCGATTCTTCCACAAACACCAGTGAGGAAGATTTCGTGGCTTCAGAAGTTGATGTCAGAATTCACCAGCCGTTCACTCAAGCTGAGTTAAATGAGATCTTGATCTGCCGAAGTCGTCAGCAGAGTTAGGGCTCGTTCACATCACCGTTAGGGCTTCCGTTCTCCTGCTCCGTTATAGGAGCAGGAGAACGGAAAGGACGGATTCGGGGCATAACTGAGCCCAACGGAGCCTAAGGGACCCCATAGACTATAATGGGGTCCGTTAGGTTTCCGCTCAAAAGTTGATTTTTGAAGCGGAGACAAAAGTTGTGCACGCAGGACTTTTGTCTCCGCTTCAAAAATCATCAGGTGTCCGTTTTGATGTCCGTCCTAGGGATTCCGTTTCTTTCCGTTATAACGATGTCATAACGGAAAGACTGAACGGAAGCCCTAACGGTGATGTGAACGAGCCCTAACGGAGCAGGAGAACGGAAGCCCTAACGGTGATGTGAACGAGCCCTTACTTGGTTCTAGGTTGAAGGAAAAGAACCTGTTGGCTCCCGGTACCACGTTTATGTATCGAAACAGAGAGAAAGATCTTCTGAAATATTTCCAAATGAACGAAGAGCTTGTATACTGTGTCGACGTCAAAGGACTTACTGAGTCAATGGGATGTAATAGTTATCTACCTGAAGAATGGAGGCTTTTTATTGACAGTTCAAAGAGAAGTCCTAAAGTGTGTATTGCTTAACAATGGCAATAAATTATCTTCCATTCCTATTGCTCACTCGGTTAATATGAAAGAGACCTATGAGTCCATGCAAATCATTCTGCAAAAAATCAAATATAATGATCATTGCTGGATTTTATGTGGTGACCTAAAGGTTATATCGATTCCTTTAGGACAACAAAGCGGATACACAAAATTTCCTTGCTTCTTGTGTCTTTGGGATAGCCAAGCGAAGGCAGAACATTATACAAGAAAAGAATGGCCTGTTAGAGAGAAATTTAAGATCGGTGAGAAGAATATTAAGAACGAACCACTTGGTAACCCTCAGAAAGTGTTGCTGCCCCCACTGCATATAAAATTGGGACTCATGAAACAGTTTGTTAGGGCTTTGGATCAAGATGATGATTGCTTCAAGTACCTGTGCACCAAATTTCCGGCTCTTTCACACGAGAAGTTGAAAGCTGGAATATTTGATGGCCCACAAATTAGGCTTCTGATGAAAGACAGAGAATTCCTTAACACGATGAAAACCATAGAAAAGGATGCTTGGTCTGCTTTTACTGATGTGATTACAGATTTTCTTGGCAACTTTAGGGCCAAAAATTATAACCTTTTAGTTCAAAATTTGCTGATAGCTTTTCAAAAACTGGGAGCAAACATGAGTGTCAAATTACATTTCCTTCACAGCCACCTAAACTACTTCCCTTCAAATCTTGGAGCAATGAGTGAGGAGCAAGGAGAACGTTTTCATCAAGACATCAAGACCATGGAACATAGATACCAAGGCAGATGGAACACAAACATGATGGCCGATACTGTTGGTGTTTACAGCGAGACAACCCTGATCATAACTATTCCAGAGCTTCTAAAAAAAGAAAATTTCTTCCTTAAAAATAAAATTAAAATTTAAAAAGTAAATATAAAAATAAAATTTACACAACTATTGCTCTCTTTTTTTTTGCATAAAAAAATATATTACGTGCTATTGCTTTTTCAAAATTTTTTATTACTACTGATATTCGACTTTAAAATCTTTAATAAAACATTTCTCATTTGTGAAAAAAATGCAGCATGCTGGAGCTCTTGGTGTATTAATTTTTCAGGTATGATGAAATAGGGCAAGCACCCTAGTGGGCAAGCACACTGTTTGCAAAAAAAAAAAAAAAGCCCCAAAAATGGCAAAAAAACCCCCAGGTGGCCGAAAAATGCATGCGGTTATTTTGGCATTGTTTTTAGTGGTAAAATAACACCTATGCAAATTTGTATGAGCCACAGTACGGAAGCACTATGCAGCAGCAGACCAATTACCTAAGACTTTGGAGAATGAAGCTACAAGGACTCATGTGGTAATAAATCTTTTAACCCCTTGGATACCGGAGGTTTTTTCGTTTTGCGTTTTCATTTTTCTACCCTATTTTCCATGAGCCATAACTTTTTTATATTTTTGTTCACATAGCTGTATGAGGGCTTATTTTTTGCAGGACAAGTACTGTTGAATGCCACTGTTAATTATGGCATAAAATGTAGTGGGAAAAGGTAAAAAAAATCCAAATGGAGTGGAATTGGAAAAAAAAAGCAATTCCTCCACAGTTTTACGGGTTTTGTTCCCATGGTGTTCCGTTTGTGGCAAAACTGACCCATGCCCTTCATTCTCTGGGTCAGTATGATTACAAAGATACCCCATATGTATGGGTTTGTTATGTTTAAATAGTGTAAAAATAAATTTAAACTTTGAAAAAAACATTTTTTTCTTACATCGTCATGTTCTGACCCCCATAACTTTTTTATAATTACATCCACTGAGCTATTTAGGGGCTCATGTTTTGCGGGACAATCCATAGTTTTTATTGATACCATTTTGGAGTGTGCTTGACATTTTGATCACATTTTATTACATTTTTTTGAGCAAGAAAATTAATGAAAAAATGGCAAATCGGCCATTTTGATCCTTTTTCTGTTTGTTGTGTTTTTTAATATTTTAAAAGTATGGGCGTTTTTGGTTGAGGTGATACACATGATGTTTATATTTATTGTTATTTAGGTATTTATTTTTTAATTATACGGAAAGGTGGGTGATTTAAACTTTTATATTTTTTTATTTTTTATATATTTTTTAACATTTTTTTATCTTTTGTGATTATTGTAAGCATCATATATGAATGTATACATATATTTTTAACATTTTTTCATTTTGAACTATCATGGATTTTTAACATGCAATTTAATGTCAGGTTTGCTCATTTCTAATCCTGGCCTGGCCAAAATAAGAATTGCAGCAGGAACGCTGTAAGCCTCTTCAGCGAGGCTTACAGCATTCAGATTAAGTGCAGATGCCCCGATTGGCCACACAGGGCATCTGTAGGACTATTAGAGCTATTAGATGTCATGATCTCACGTGATCACTGCATCTAATGCCTTTAGTTACTGCGATCTGCATTATTGCCAATTCCAGTAAGTAGCCGCAGGTCTCTGCTGTTTGAAACAGCAGAGAATTGCCGGCCATGATGCCCGCCGCATGTGCGAGTGCGCGTTATGTTCCCACATTGCTCCAGCGCTGTACATGTACGGCACTGGTAGCGAAAGGGTTAAAGGTGATGACTCCCTTTTAGGCTGAGTTCACACTTCAGTTATTTGGTCAGTTATGGTGAGCCAAAACCAGTAGTTCAGGTATCAGGTATAAGGCTACATTCACACACTGTATGAATGAGTCTGCATGCGTTCCGCAGTTTTGCAGAACGGGTGCGAACCCATTTATTTCAATGGGGCCGCAAAAGATGCGGACAGCACACAGTGTGCTGCTGCATTCGTAGTATGCTGAGTAAAGCCTGAGTTTGGGGGGTGGTGATGCCTAGAGAAGAGGGTCATCATGTGGTCAGAGTTGGGAGGACTGTTAGACCACATCCCCCCAAGGTATAGCATGGTCACAGTCAGGAGGACTGGTGGATCGAGACCCCAATGTGTCGTGTTGGTCACAACCAGGAGGCTGCTGGACCATATGGCTGTGTGAAGCTGGATTTCCCAAAGTGAACAGCCATCTATAGGTGAGATAGGCAACTGTGAACTATGTTCATCGTGCCAAGTGACGCCAAACTTGCAAGTGTGATGAGCTGTGTGACAAAAAAATCACAGTTTGAGCTTGAAATCCCCGTTTGATGAGAAGTCTGTCATCGCCGCCCCAGTCAGAGAGAGCAATCCCTTACAGTAGATGTTATTATGTCTAATGGCAGGTGGTGTTTCCGTGAGTTGAGTTTCTAGATTTACTATATGTTCATTAAATGTTCCTTTATTTAGTCTATGTAGCATTGCTTTATACTATAATGTCTCACTATACCTATGCATTTCTTCAATATATTTTCTTGTACAAATCATAGCCCAGATCTGGAGTATTTAATTATATAAATGACTAATTTAACCAGCAAATTCATTTACCTTTCACTGTGTCAGCTATCGAATATAGAGTGAAAAAAACATGGCAGATGACTTATTTCTTCTTTTTCTGTCTATATGAAAAGGATTATATGAATAGGATTTAACATAATAAATGGGTTAAATAATATCACAAAAATACTTTTCCATGTCAATGTCTATATTTAAAAAAAACAACATAAAATTCAGCAGTTTTCCCACTGTCCATTAAGCCTAATAATAGGCGCCACTTCTTGGTCTGTACAGATCACTTTAGTGTAGTTATCTTCTTATCTGTTCACAGAGGTGATATTATTACAGATTAGACTGACAGGATCCACCATTCACAATAGGTAATTGTAAGATCTTTTCTATTCTTTCCTTGTACAATGACCTCTGCACAGGTCACAGAGCATGCCTAGAAAACTCTCCCATAGAAGTCAATGAGGTCCCCTCCTGACCATTGTAAAGCAATATTTTTAGTGCTTTCTAAATGCTGTTAAGAACTGCTCAGGCAAGATGGACGCCCCCATAATCATGTTTAGGAAATAGAATAAAAAAAATTTGAAATCAGAAAATAAAAAGAATAGAAAAAAAGGAGATGTGCTACTATCTGGTTTAAATTGGCAGAAAACTTTGAGAACTTCGCGCCCAGCGCCGTACATGTATGGCGCTGGGGCGATGCGGGCACATGGCGCCCGCTCGTGGGTGCGGCGGGCGTCATGGCCGGCAAGTCTCTGCTGTTTCTAACAGCAGAGACTTGCCGCTACTTACCGCCATCGGCGGCGTCTTCCTGGTTGATTAGATGCCGTGATCACACGTGATCACGGCATCTAGTTGCGTTTCAACCCGGAAGCATTCGCTTCCGGGTGGTGTACAGACACCCCGTGTGGCCAATCGGGGTGTCTGTACACCATATGAAAACTGTAATCCTCGCTGGTGAGGATTACAGTTTTCAAAGTGCAATTCTTATTCTGGCCACTAGATGGCAGGCCAGGATAAGAAATGAGCAACTCATGGATTTCTGAGTCTATAAAATCCATAATTGCTCATAAAGAAAAAAAAAAGCCACAATATATAAGCCCATATTTGAGCTTTCCTAATAGTAAAAAAAAAAATTAAAAAAAAATGTTAAAAAATATATAAAAAATAAAAAAGATGTAAAAGTTCAAATCACCCCCCTTTCCGTATAAGTAAATAATAAATACCTAAATAACAATAAATATAGACATCATGGGTATCACCGTGACCGAAAACGCCCGTACTTTTAAAATATAAAAAAAAATTTCTAATACGGCGAATTGTGTGGCGGAAAAAAGCGTCCAAATGGCGATTTGCCGTTTTTTGTCGCTTTTTTTTTCTAAAAAAAATTAAATAAAAAGTGATCAAAAAGTCATACACACCCCAGAATGGTATCAATAAAAACTTCAGATCGTCCCGCAAAAAATGAGCCCCCATATAGCTCTGTACACATAAATACCAAAAAGTTATAGGGGTCAAGATTTGACAAGGAAAAAAAAAAAAAAAAAGGGAAACTTTCTAATTATTTTATCACTATGAAAACGCAGAAAAACTATACATATTAGGTATTGCCGGATTCGTACTGACCAGTAGAATGAAAGTAATGGATCAGTTTTAATGCACATCGAACGCTGTAAATAAGAAACCCGTAGAACTGTAGCTGAATAGCGTTTTCTTTGCAATTTCACCCAGTTTGGAATTTTTTTCCCGCTTCCCACTACACCGTATGCAATATTAAATGGTGGCGTTGGAAAGTACAACTTGTCCCGCAAAAAACAAGCCCTCATACAGATATGTGAACAGAAAAATAAAAGAGTTATGGCTGTTTGAAGGCAGGGAGCGCAAAACGAAAAATGCAGAACCGAAAAAAGCTCCGGGGGTGAAGGGGTTAAAGAGAATCGCTCAATGGGGTAAGCTGTCTAAAGATGCCTCTGTCCCAGTCATCTGTTAGGATATTATGTAATAAGAGAACTCTTCAATCACTCAGTGGCTTTAGACACATGCAAAGGCACACCGAGGAGGACAGTACATGTCTCCATTCTATGTGCTATGCTGACAGTCATCTTCACAATGCGCCGGTCTCATCACCCGGACCCATCCTGGCTAATAGATAAATCCATCTAGTTATCATTATATCAAATCCTCCATTTGACACTGTCCAACTATCTTGTGAGTAATTTCTGCAGCATTATGGTGTGATATTTCTTCAATAAAAATAATTTGTTTGATTCATTTTTGTTGATACTACAGTACTGTGCAAAAGTTTTAGGCAAAATACTGTAAAGTAAGAATGCTTTCAAAAAATAGAAGTGTTTTAAAATGAACAAAATGCAAAGTACATAAACAAAAGAGAAATCTATATAAATCAGATACATATTCGTTGTGACCAGCCTTAGGCCTCGTTCACACTTCCGTTTTTCACTGACGTGCACTGTCCCCACTTTCTGTGGACAGCACATGTACCCATAAGAAATCAATAATCTATTCACATTTCTGTAAAATTTTACGTTCCGTGCATCCTTATAAACACAGCGGAAGCATGTCCGTCTTAAATCCGTGTCCCGGACCAAACGCGCCCATGTTGCATCCGTTTTTCATTGAAGACTAATAAGAGATTCTTTTGTAAATTAATTTTCAGCTGAGCAATGTCAGTGAATTATGGATGACACATGGATGGTAAAACGGACACATGGACCAACCACGGATCCTTCACGGACAGCTTCACGGATGAAACACATACGCTTTTTTATGGACGTGATACTGACACGGAAATGTGAATAAGGCCTTAACCTTCAAAATGGCATCAATCCTTCTGGGTGCACTTGCACACCACTCCTGAAAGAGTGTTTTTTCTCAGGTTTCATTTGTTTACTATGTTTGCATTTTTGGATGCCAGTACCATTTCCATACCACTGTTTGTCTACAGCTTCTCATTTTAATGGCACATGGTGCTAAGCTGTAATACCAGTCCATAAACAAGAGTGGCGCTATGTCTGGGATAAAAGACAGACCCTAAGAAAAATAAACCCTAGTATGTCAGGTGGTAAAGAGACTGCATGTCGATTACAGAGTCGTTCCTCGGCTCATGCAATGTAAACCATGATAAATGTTATTGTCCATTGCTCTCTGTACTTACAACAAACTTTGCTTAAATCAATAGTATGGGTGAATATAAGAAACTTTGTAATATATCTTATCAAAGAAAAATGCTCTTTTTCCTTCTAGCAACTTCCTCCCATCTCCATAGACTTCTATGGGTAGCATGTGGATCTGATCCTTCCAAGAGCTGACAGTCTGTCTCCTCTCTAAAGACAAACTTTGCAGTGAATGTAAGAGCCCTTATTCTTGATCATTTGCCCCTATAAATGAGCGCAGTTTGACTTCTATATCATTAAATGGTGCTCTTTTACTACCCATTATCAGGTAACCCTTAGTTTTAGGGGGGGGTAAAGAGGCATTTTCTTTAATAAGATATATTACAAAGTGTCTTATATTCACCTTTACTATTGATAATCTATATGTAAAGCTTGCTATTTAATTTTTTTTAGAAAAAAAAAGCGACAAAAAACGGTGAATCGCCATTTGGACGCTTTTTTCCGCCACACAATTCGCCGTATTGGAATTTTTTTTTATATTTTAAAAGTACGGGCGTTTTCGGTCACGGCGATACCCATGATGTCTATATTTATTGTTATTTAGGTATTTATTTTTTACTTATACGGAAAGGGGGGTGATTTGAACTTTTATATCTTTTTTATTTTTTATATATTTTTTAACATTTTTTTAATTTTTTTGTGATTATTTTAAAGCTCAAATATGAGCTCATATATTGTGTTTTGTTTTTTTTTCTTTATGAGCAATCATGGATTTACTAGATGCAGTTAAATCCATGAATTGCTCATTTCTTATCCTGGCCTGCCATCTAGTGGCCAGAATAAGAATTGAAGTTTGAGAACTGTAATCCTCACCAGCGAGGATTACAGTTTTCATATGGTGTACAGACACCCCAATTGGCCAATCGGGGCGTCTGTACACCACGCTTCCGGGTTCAGACGCATCCTGATGCCGTGATCACGTGTGATCACGGCATCAGAAGGCCCAGGAAGTCGCCGCAGACGGAGGTAAGAAGCAGCAAGTCTCTGCTGTTAGAAACAGCAGAGACTTGCCGGCCATGACGCCCGCCGCACAGCGAGCGGGCGTCATGTCCCTGCACCGCCTGAGCGCCGTACATGTACGGCACCGGTCGGGAAGGGGTTAAATCAATAGTATGGGTGAATATAAGAAACTTTGTAATATATCTTATCAAAGAAAAATGCTCTTTTTCCTTCTAGCAACTTCCTCCCATCTCCATAGACTTCTATGGGTAGCATGTGGATCTGATCCTTCCAAGAGCTGACAGTCTGTCTCCTCTCTAAAGACAAACTTTGCAGTGAATGTAAGAGCCCTTATTCTTGATCATTTGCCCCTATAAATGAGCGCAGTTTGACTTCTATATCATTAAATGGTGCTCTTTTACTACCCATTATCAGGTAACCCTTAGTTTTAGGGGGGGGGGTAAAGAGGCATTTTCTTTAATAAGATATATTACAAAGTGTCTTATATTCACCTTTACTATTGATAATCTATATGTAAAGCTTGCTGAAAGTACAGTGAGCAGTTGAGCACTAATGAGCTGTGATCTTACAAACTGTGATAGTCTAATATCATCCTCCATCAATACAGAAAATAGTCATTTCTGGTTTTTATTATGTATTAATTCTTCCTGATAATATCTATCTCTCGGGGAACATCTCCTGCAGTCATTTCTAGGCTTTATTCAATTGTACATAAATGGTAGCCTAAAGACAATGCTTATTGCTTGGAATAGAGCAATCTTTCATAAATGACCCACATATCTACAAATTCTTGACCCATTAATGTCCTTTTGCCAAGAGTGCTGGTGGCCATGTCCTCTTCAATAAATTCATCTGGAGTGTTACTGCTGAGAGGTATGATGCTGACCCTTCGGTTTGGGAATGTAAGTTAATACACTGGCCATCTTAAATCGTTTTTGGTTCATTTATCATTTCCTAATTGTAAATGCATTATAATTATTTTTAATGTATATTTGCAGTTTCTAGTAGTTTGCAAAACATCGTATATTTTCTACTAGAAATCAAATGTAACCAACCTCGCTGTAGCCTGTTACACATTATAATCATTGACAATTACTTCTTCTCTTGTTTTCAATGGTAACAATTAAAGGAGTTTTCTGATCCTATTGATCCTCCACTGATCAGCCCCTTCGAACAACTGATAGGTGGGGTTCAACCCCCACCGATCAGATATTGATGACCTATCCTGAGGAAAGATCAAGTGTTAGAAAAGGTTAAGTGCTCAGTGAGCGCTGCAGCCTCTTCCTGGTCATGTGACGTCATGTGCACTATACAATGTACGGCGCTGTGCTTGGAAAGCTGCCGGGAGCAGGCTGCAATCACCAGAGCTCCGAGAAAACCCATTTAATTTAAACAAGTAAAGGAGTGTTCCAGGATATGAAATATCCTTAGGATTGTCAATCAAGTTATAATCAGTGGAGCACCGCGGAGTCTTGTTTGCAGATACTGTCACATCCATAGGCATGTGGTCATGCCTGGTACCGCAGCGCAGCTCATTCAAGTATATAGGGCATATAGATGTTAAAAGTGTCTTCCCACAAATAAAAGTGCCCTTAAAAATATGAATCAAAAACTTTCCACCATAGCGAGCATTTAAAAACAATGTATAGGCCCCAAGTTATTCAATGTCCACATTCTGATTGGTGTTCCTAGTGTTTCTTTAGCAGATACCTGGGCATATCTATCCAGTGAGGTGTTCAGGGGAGGACACGTACAAGCCGGGGGAAGGAGACTGCACTAAGCAATGAGACACCTGAGAGAGGGCCAATCAGGAAGAGGCAACTGCAAAGCATTATGGGGCTTTTATGTATGCCTCTTCCATCCCACAGTCTTATCATCTGGGCATGTAGGAAAAAGAGGACTCCTGCAAAAACTACCATTTTCATCCCTTCCTGTGCCCATTGAGAGTAAAAATTGTCGTGGGACCTTTAAGCGGCAGTAAAAGGCACCACCATACGTATTGACATTACGGTGTCTGGAAACTTATGCTCTCTGACATGAGAGTTGTGCATTAATTGTATATAGTACTTTCCAGCCTCCCATCTAGTAAGATCAGCTCTTTGAGTGCATGATCACATGAAGTCATACACATACAGAATAATACAGCAGTTTGTTTCGGGGGGGGGGGGGGGTGTTTGTCCTTTTTCACGGGGAACACCCTTTCTGCTGCAGCTGTCTCCCTGTAATTGCCACAGCTTGTAAGAGTCAGTTCACATTACGGTTTTTGCCACTTCTTTTACCTCGTGGAAAGGTAAATGAGCTTGACTATCTCCGGCAGTTCCATAGAGATGTTATACATGGTAGTATACTGTACATATGTTGACCTGCTGCTTCTTTCATCCAGGGGACAGGACTCCTCATTTTTGTGATCGGTGGGGGACCTCAATGTCCTGTGCGGTATCCCCATGAGGCACCATATTTTCTTCTCTAAGCAATGCATCTTAGAATATTTCAATCATACAGCTTGTCATAAAGGAGGTTACAGAATCCATGAGAAAAAACTACTTCTACCCTTGTAGACAAATGGTGGCACATGGAGGTACGGTGCGGATCTACGGCGTAACTACCATAGCTTCAGACCATGCGACTGCTATGGGGCCCAGGACAAGAGGGGACCCAGTCTTAGTTGGGATTATCTCCTCTTCTACTGGAGGTGAAAACTTAGTCAGGACTTTACCCTCTAAGGGCCCGTTCACACAATAGGTGCGTGTCCGTTCACTTCAATGGCTGGCACGGGATCTTGCCGAGCCGCGTCTCCGCAAGAAAATATAGAACATGTCCTATTCGTGTCCGCAATAGTGGACAAGAATAGGTATTTTGAACGGGGCGCCCGGTCAGCATCCGTGGTAATCCGGATCCGCATTTTTGCAGACCCGCAGTACCACGGCTGTCTGAATGGGCCCTAAAGGAAGAACTTTTAGCAAATGAAGCAGTGGAAAATGGCACAATGGTCATTGAAAGGGGTTTAGGTAGAAACCCTTCGGTCCTGTGTGGGGGCCTGGTTTGATCCTTGCTATGGAGCCCTTACTTCTCTATGTACACCACTGTGCGGATCCGCAGCAGACTGTGGGTAACATTTCACAGATCTGTGCCACACAAATCCATAATACGGTTATGTTGATTGTACCCTAAAGCTTCTCATAGATATTATCCATTAGTATATTGGATCATTGTGATCAAGCAGAAAATCACACGTCATGATCAATCATGAAGACCTTTTCATTGTACAGCCCTAGAAAAGTAAAACTGTGGCAGTGGTAACCATATAAAGGGGTTTTGCCACAAAAAATATTCTACATTTTTCAAACCAGCACCTGGATCTGAATACTTTTGTAATTGCATGTGATAAAAAATTTTGTATAGCCACTGAGATATTCAATAAAATGTATCTGTATAGCGCCACATGCTGTTTGTTCTTTTTGTTATTTTTCCGTCCACCTTAGAGGTGGTCGCATGTGCTCAGTTTAAATCTTCAACTATCTTCAACTTGTGATGAGCGAATTGAAGTCCATGGAGAGGACTTCAATCCAAATTTCAGGACAAATTCGGTTCACTGCGATGCAGAATTTTCTCGTACTTCATGGTAGTGAATTGATTTAACATGAAATAGTTTAAAAAAACAAAAAAATCATACTTACCTGATCCATTTGCTTGTGACAGGCCGACCACTGCCATCTTGCTTGAAGATCTTGCACAAAATCCCATGTGTGGTGACATATTATGTCATCACGCCAGCTGGCATAATGATGTCATCACAGGCCTCACGAGATTTTGCTCCGAATCTACAAACAAGATGGTGGCGGACAGCCTGTTGCGAGCAAATGGTTCAGGTATGATTTTTTTGTACATTTTACACTCTGTTATATGAGATGCTGCAATCATGTATGAACATGGCATCTGTGGGGTACAATGACGATGAGCAGCGCAATCTCCGTTCCCTGTTACTGCACCTGCTACTTACAAAGAAATGCGCTTCGTGACAAAGTAATTTGAATACTGAATTTTAAATAATTCGTTCATCTCTAATCACCAGCCATATCTTCTTTTAGAGGGTGTAGCAGTTACAGGGAAAGAGCTACAACAGAAAGGACTCACCCCCTGTTCTGCCAGCCTGAAATATATCAAGCAGAACAATTTGACCATTGAATGGTGAGATCTCTGGTTCCATGTGAGGTACAAGGCTGGTTCTAGATTGTCATGTATTATATGATGTCTGATTTTCATTTTTTATATCAATCATGGCATCACCCCTTTAAATGTTAAGTCCTGTTGTTCCTAATGTTCATCTACATACCGTTAACACCAACGTAGCTCAATTAATATTTCATGTTGTGCCAATGTGTATTAGCAGATTCATGTTGAGCATACGGCCTGAAAGGCGAGCACATACATTCATGTTTACAGCTGGTGTGTCTATTAAATCCCATCTCAATACCGCCTGCTGTGCAGAAGAGCTAACGTTAATGTGCTGCGCTCGGAACGGCACACACTGGCTGAGATTGGCAGGAGGAGACCATGTGCAGTAATGGAGTGGGTTGGCATGTGACTGAGGCAGCTCTCATGACCCAATGCCATCTGTCCGAATCTTAGCTTAGCTGCTGGTTTGGAAATATGGGCTAAGCCCTGGAGTATTTCACCTGCTGCAGTATCAGAGAACACTGCAGAAATAGCAAAAATATTAGACCGTTCATTTCACGAGTTGAAACTCCGGATTCTTATGAAATTATGACAAATATATGGGATTTGCATTCATCGCAGATTTATTTAATATTCTATAACATTTACTGAGTTCAGGTTTTTAGCTGCTACAGTATGTCCTGAACCTGTGAGTCAGGAGCCACGTGAGGCTCTTGGACACGTGCATGTGGCTCCCTAGTTGTTGGCAGCTGCAGATCATGTTGTGCACTTGAGTAACCAGTGATTTCGTCATAGCATTATTGGCACCATGTCGCTGGCTGTTAACCCTATGGTAGACCCATTTCTTGAACCGGATTTTTAATATTCAGCCTGGCCCTCCACCATTTGGAGTGGCTCATAGGGATGAGCAAACTTTTCAAGTTTGGATTCAGTCTTCAGGGGTGAACCACCAATGAGGCCAGGTAAGGCGATTGCCTCAGGCAGCACCAGGTAGAGCCAAGAGGAGGGAAGCAGAAGGGCCATGGGCATTGAGAACTTTCATTGTGGAAATGCTCATCTCTACATATTCAACTACATTGCTGTACTCAGGACAGCAATACAGTTGAATGTTGCGACGACAGTGATGTCTCCCTGGCCTACCGTTTCCTCTAATGGGCTTTAGTCCTACTATTTCATGTAGCCCTTCAGACTCCGGTGTCATCATTATCGCGCTGCCTGAGCCGGGCGCTCAGTTTTCGCCTCTCGCAGCAGAAATGTTAGGTACACCCCTATTGGCGTTTGGGTATATTTGTGCAATTCCGTTATGGATACCGTTATCACAGAATATAATGGAATTCTATGAGGGAATGCACCACGGAAGCCTTTAAGAGCCATTCTGTTTTGCATTCCATCAATAGAAGTCAATGGGGAGCATAACGGATCCGTCTGGACCGCTGTCCTGCATATTGGAAACCAGGTGTGTTATGCTGCCCATTGACTTCTATTATGATGGAATGCTTCTTAAAGGCTTCCGTGATGTGTTCTGTCAAAGTACTCCGTTATATTCCGTGATAACAGAATCCATATTTTCACAAATACTCAAACCTGAACCTGAAAAACACAAGTTCGCTCATCCCTATTCATGACCCAAAAAGGTTTGAGGACCTCTGCCCTGAAGCCTTTCATCTGCACTGGTATCTGTGTTGTGGTGACTGGATCCTGTGGCATAGGCTAGTATTAAAGGGATCCTGTCACATTAACAATGCAGTGCAGTCTGCGGGCAGCATGTGTTAGACCAGGAGGAGCACTTTGACAATCCAATGGGTGGTCCTAATGATTGACAGCTATCTAAGTCAGAATGTGCATACAGAGATAACCTTAATCACTGAATGGATCCGCCCCCTGGACTCTTAAACCCAGAATGAGCAGAGGTTTAATGACTAATGACATAGCTTTGTGTAATCATTATATCTCTGCTTATTCTGGGTTTAGTCCAGTGGGTGGTCCTAATAATTGACAGCTATCTAAGTCAGAATGTGCATACAGAGATAGCTATCAATCAGTGGGTAGGAACACCCACTGGACTCTTAAACCCAGAATGACGTATGACATAGTTTTGTCAAAAAAGTTCCAGTATAACTTGCCATTTAGGGTAATTTATTAAGACCGGCGTGTTAGACACTTAATAACCCTGCGCTGGCGCTTGATGCGGCTAGCTTATGTAGAGGCGCCGGGTTCTACATAACTTAGGTTCTTCCCACGCTGGCGTACAGCGGCCTTCAATCAACGTCAGCTTTCTTGCCATTTTCAGTCACACCACTATCCTCTTCTACACGGTACAGTGTGTGTGGAAACCTTTTATAATCCAATAATTGCAAAATCAAAGTTGACTATTTCTATTAATATAATTTTTTCTCATTAGCGATAAAAAAGCATGATCAGTGTTGTACTAATGACTCAGATTCGAAGATAATGACTTATCTCTCACATGTCCATAAGGATAAATTTAATAGAAAGACATTTAACTTCTCTGTATTTTTTTTTTAATTGCAAAAAAACCTCATGATTTTATGTCTTAATTTATTATACACTAGTCCACCATAACCATTTGATCTTACGTCTAATCTAGGAAAAGCGTGATGAAATACCAGTGACAGTGTTATAAGGGGTGACATGCCGTATACCACACTTGGCCCCAATTCAAAATTCACCCACCTACTGTATGCCATTTACAGGGAGTCTTTCACCTGTTTTTCACCAATATACAGTGCCTTGCAAAAGTATTCGGCCCCCTGGAACTTTTCAACCTTTTGCCACATTTCAGGCTTCAAACAAAAAGATATAACATTTTAAATTTTTGGTGAAGAATCAATAACAAGTGGGTCACAATTGTGAAGTGGAACGAAATTTATTGGATCATTTAAACTTTTTTGTAATAATAAAACTGAAAAGTGGGGCGTGCAAAATTATTCGGCCCATTTACTTTCAGTTCAGAAAACTGACTCCAGAAGTTCATTGAGGATCTCTGAATGATCCAATGTTGTCCTAAATGACCGATGAAGAGAAATAGAATCCACCTGTGTGTAATCAAGCCTCCGTATAAAAGCACCTGCTCTGTGATAGTCTCAGGGTTCTGCATCATGAAGACCAAGGAACACATCAGGCAGGTCCGTGATACTGTAGTGGAGAAGTTTAAAGCCGGATTTGGATACCAAAAGATTTTCCAAGCTTTCAACATCCCAAGGAGCACTGTGCAAGCGATCATATTGAAATGGAAGGAGTATCATACCACTGCAAATCTACCAAGACCCCGCCGTCCCTCTAAACTTTCATCTCAAACAAGGAGAAGACTGATCAGAGATGCAGCCAAGAGGCCCATGATCACTCTGGATGAACTGCAGAGATCTACAGCTGAGGTGGGAGAGTCTGTCCATAGGACAACAATCAGTCCAACACTTCACAAATCTGGCCTTTATGGAAGAGTGGCAAGAAGAAAGCCATTTCTCAAAGATATCCATAAAAAGTCTCGTTTACAGTTTGCCACAAGCCACCTGGGAGACACACCAAACATGTGGAAGAAGGTGCTCTGGTTAGATGAAACCAAAATCGAACTTTTTGGAAACAATGCAAAGCGATATGTTTGGCGTAAAAGCAACACAGCTCATCACCCTGAACACACCATCCCCACTGTCAAACATGGTGGTAGCAGCATCATGGTTTGGGCCTGCTTTTCATCAGCAGGGACAGGGAAGATGGTTAAAATTGATGGGAAGATGGATGGAGCCAAATACAGGACCATTCTGGATGAAAACCTGTTGGAGTCTGCAAAAGACCTGAGACTAGGACGGAGATTTATCTTCCAACAAGACAATGATCCCAAACATAAAGCAAAATCTACAATGGAATGGTTCAAAAATAAACGTATCCAGGTCTTAGAATGGCCAAGTCAAAGTCCAGACCTGAATCCAATTGAGAATATGTGGAAAGAGCTTAAAACTGCTGTTCACAAACGCTCTCCATCCAACCTCAAAGAGCTCGAGCTGTTTTGCAAGGAAGAATGGGCAAGAATTTCAGTCTCTAGATGTGCAAAACTGATAGAGACATACCCCAAGAGACCGCAGCTGTAATCGCAGCAAAAGGTGGCGCAACAAAGTATTAATGCAGGGGGGCTGAATAATTTTGCACGACCCACTTTTCTGTTTTATCATTATAAAAAAAGTTTAAATGATCCAATAAATTTTGTTCCACTTCACAATTGTGACCCACTTGTTGTTGATTCTTCACCAAAAATTTAAAATGTTATATCTTTGTTTGAAGCCTGAAATGTGGCAAAAGGTTGAAAAGTTTCAGGGGGCCGAATACTTTCGAAAGGCACTGTAACTAAGAGCACTGCCCCACAGAAGACTGCAGACACATCCCAGACATACCTGTGTGCATTGTGTGTCTGTATTACATGTCCAGGAAAAGCACTTTAATTCTGCTGGAAAACAGCTCCCAAGTGTCCAGCTCTGCTGCTGCAAGTGCCCAAAGCAAACCAGACTGAAGAGGGGAGGGCTGCTTTAGCTGCTCATATCTTGGGATTTGTATCCACTATATCATAAGATATAGCTGTTAGAAATTGAGTAGGGAGAGAAAGCTGTTTTTAGTTTCACTTTCAGCTGGTCACTTGGGAGCTGTTTTCCAGCAGAATAAAAGTGCTTTTTCTGAACATGGAATACAGACACACAGTGCACACAGGTATGTCTGGGATGTGTTTGCAATCTTCTGTGGGGCAGTGCTGTTGTAGGTGAAAATGAGGTGAGACTCCCTTTAATGGTGTATTCTTCAGACACCAGGGCTCCGGTGCTAACTTCTACATATGCATGTTCTATAGCTACACCCCTGGCCATCGAGGTGCCATACAACAGCCTTATTTCTGCATTGTGCAGAATTAAACTGAGAGATCAACTCTTTGAGATGTGTTGATTGTTGGCTTTCACTAGGAGCACCAAAACAGTAGGCCAGGGATGCCCAACTTGTGGCCCTCCAGCTGTTGCAAACCTACAACTCCCAGCATACCTGGACAGCCTACAGCTATCAGTGCATGTTGGGAGTTGTAGTTTTGCAACAGCTGGAGTGCTGCAGGTTGGGCATCCCGGCAGTAGGCAATTGTTGGGTAAAAGCTGCTCATTCCCAATAATTGCCTGGTCATCAGAGGAGGTGAGAGCTGCATTTAAACACATCAATCATCTCTTTTGCATAGGGAGAATGATTAGTTTTGGACAAAGGGCGATCTTCTGACCAGAAACAATGATTTTGGTGTTTGCATCAGTAATGCTTTCATCTGGTGAATGAACATTTCATAGGATGATTGGTGCTAGCTTTACAGTATGACCACATGGTCAGGTTTCCTAATGCAGTTTTGGAAGCCAAAATCAGGAGTGGTTCATAAAAGGAGAGAAAGTATAAAGGACCTGGCTCGGACTGGCCCACAGAGGTACAGGGGAATCCTCCGGTGGGCCCCTGAGTACGGTGGACCCCTACTCTCCCACCCCCTGCACAAGTGGCACATAACACAGTAGACTTACTGCACTACATACATATAATCAATGTCAGCACCTCAACCAGCCTATGTTCATATAAAAAACTTTGCAGATTATTTATTATTTTTGAATATATCCGTACGGTGGGCCCTCCAAATAATTTCTTTTCTTTTTTGAATACATTCCTGATTTTGACTTTCAAAACTACATGCAGAAACCTGACAAGAGAACTTATCCTAGGAATGATCCTTCCTGATAACCTCCCAGATCACTGGCCTGTGTAAAGAGGCCATAAAGAGGTTGTCTCATGAAAAATAGTCTATATTTTCAAACCAGCACCTGAATCTGAATACATTTGTAGTTGCATTTAATTAAAAATGTAGTATTACTATTGAGTAATCAAATAAAATGTATCTGTATTGCGCCACCTGTTGTCTGTTCTTTTGCTTATTTGTCCACCTCACTGAGGTGGACACACATACGCAATTCCATTCTTTAACTGTAACCAGTCATGTTTTTTATTAGAAGCTGTGAAAGTTACGGGAAAGCTGCTGCAGAAAGGGCATGCCGTCTGAGCTGGAATAAGGAGAAAGCTGAGTCAGAAAGGACACACCTCCTTAAGAAAGTACATGCCCCCGGAGCAATTGAAGCAATGAATGAGGAGATCTCTGGATCCATGTGAGGTACAGGGATGTTAGAAAGAGTCCATCGTGCACTATAAGAAGTCTGATTTTCATTTTTTGCATTAATCATGGGATAACCCCTTTAAGTAAATCTACTGGGTTAACTAATTAATAGCCATACGGTATCATGGTACAAAAATGATCTTATTGACAAACTCAGCACTGCTACATCACTACGCACTCTACTCTGTGATGTTTTCAAGCTCTGTTGATATCTAACAATAGCACTATTTTACCCACTAGTTTATACGAGGTTCATATCTGCAAGTTCAAGCTGTGAGAAAATCTGTCAAATGACAGACACCAACAATGCTGAACGGACCCCGCTGAGTTATGATGGCTTCCTACAGGTTTCTGTCATGCATGATGAGCTATTTGTCCATCATTTATGATGGAATCTGTAATGGAGGCTCCTAATGAAGCTTCTGATGCTAGTGTGAACCTAGCCTTAAAGAGTACAATAACGGACTATGTTGAAGAGATCTGATCCTTTCAATCATCCAGCTCTTTCTATTATCAAGTGAAAATATAGGTTTTGAATTTTTAAAGGGAATCTATCATCTGTAAAGACACTTTCAAAATAACACAATAGTGGTTGCTGCCCCCCTCCATATATTTTTCACATAACCTTTGTTTCTTAGGCCTCATGCACATGACTGTGCCCGTATAGCTTTCCACAAAATATAGCTCTGCAAAATACAGACACCTTCCATGTGCACTCTTTTTCTCACTCCATTTACTAATAACAACTATTCTTGCAAAACGGACAATAATAGGACATGTTCTATCATTTTGGGAGGAGTCTTCTTCCATCACATAGACTTCTACTAAAGAAATAATTTAACAGCTCTTCATTAGGATTTGAACCCTAGACTTTGTGTATGACAAGCAGAAGAATTACCATTACACTATAAACGTACTGTGATTGGAATTTTCTATAATTAAAAAGCTACTTTCTTCACAGACATGACACTAAATAAAGAGTGTAATACTGAAATGAAGGGGAAAATTATCACGCCACTTATCAATCCCTATAAATAATGCGTTCACTATATTGTACAGCTTATTATGATTATAGAGATACCAAGTACTGTTTTGTGATATTTCATAGTAAGTATGTTACAAAAACTGTAATGGTTTGCAGAAAATGTTTAGGGCTGGTTCACACATCAGTTATTTGATCAGTTATGTCCATCAGTTATTGTGAGCCAAAACCAGTAGTGAAACCTCCACAGAGATCAGGTATAATGAAAAGATCTGCACCTGTTCTGTGTTTTTGACCTGCACCTGGTTTTGGCTCACAATAACTGATGGAAATAACTGATCAAATAACTGACGTGTGAACAAGCCCTAACTTTTACAAAAAAAAAAGCTGAAAAGTAAAAATTATATTTTATATACAATATTCTGGTATATGGTTATGGTTTATTCTATACCATAACTTTTACTATAATAATTATTTTACAGGTCTCAGAGATTTGGATCCCAGAACTTCTGTACATTAGACCGGTACCTTACCCACTTTTCTATAGAAAGGCTCTGCTGTAAAGCTAGAATTTTTTTTATGCCTTATAGTACTGTATTATAGTTTACTTGTTGCATTAGTCATAATATACATGATGTTCATGAGCACATTTTAGATTATAAACATATTGTTTATGGTGATTGGTAAACAGCTTAAGTAAAAATGAAGGGTTTGGGGGGGCACACAGTTTGCCTATACAGAGCCCTGAAATTCCTGATGGTAGCCCTGGATGGCAGCCTGCTTGAAGCCCTGCTGGAAAAGCCCCCACCCTCAGGCACATCAGGCATCATTGCAGTTATCATGTTTACAGGGCAGGGTCCAGGAGGAGAACACCGCCCTGAGAGGCAAGGTCACTGATGATGTTGTGTCTACAGGACAAAGCCTTATAAGCCTTGCCATGCCTCAGATGTAGAAGTGATGTCATCGGGACATGGAACCAACACAGTGGCAAAATGACCATGATGGAGTGCGAGATAACGAGGCATTACAATTAAAAAATCATTATTAGTAAGTGATACTGATGTTGTTTCTTGTCACTTGATGCTGAAAGTGGCTAAACCACAATATCCCTTTAAACATTGCATTTTTCATGATTGTAGTATCAGTTTAAAACTCACAAGGTATGTGGGCAATATGTGAGGGCAACCTTAGGGCCCATGCACACGACCGTATGTATTTTGCAATCTGCAAAAAACAGATCCATAAAAAATATGGATGACATCTGTGTGCATTCTGTATTTTGCAGAACGGAACAGCTGGCCCCTTATAGAACAGTCCTATCCTTGTCTGTAATGTGGACAATAATAGGACATGTCCTATTTTTTGCGGAAAGGAAATATAGACATACGGAAACGGAATGCACACGGAGTAACTTCCGTTTTTTTTGCGGACCCATTGAAATGAATGGTTCTGCATACGCAAAATAAACGCAGAAAGAATATACGTTCTTGTGCATAAGCCCTTAGTTGGTTTTGTGTTTAGTTTAAAAGTGCCTTTTCAGGTATCAGAATCCCTTTAAAGGGGTTATCCAACCCCTAAAATGCCTCCCCTACTCCCTGGGCCTCTCACACTGATTGCACTTACCTTGCTCCCTGGCACCCACGTCGCTTCTTACACCCACACGGCCGCCACTGCATCTCTCCATTGCGCAGATCAAAACATCCAGTGAAGCCAATAACAGGCTATGATGGGGATGAGCCAGCCTAACATCACCCGCAATGCTAGGGAGGCTCGTCCCCATCGCGGCCTGCTATTGGCTGCTCCCCCCGTCACTCAATGTTTTCATCCACGGGGAACAAGGTAAGTACAATCAGTATAAGGGACCCGGGCAGTAGGGGAGGCATTTTAGGGGTTGGATAACTCCCTTAAGCCAACAGAATTTGGACATTTTAGACAACCATAGAATCGTTGAAAGAAATTAAACTTACAGTTGGGTGTAAAAACTCACACATCAATCCCGCATGTACTGAGCCCATATGGTAAAACATGGAGTCAAGGTCTACATCATAGATGGTGGCTTACCTTCCATGAAGAATCATCACATGGTGGCTATGGGGGGCCCCCCGGTTTAGAGCTGAACTCTTTCTTCTGTTCCCAACACTACATTTTTATACTGCTACCACTAGGGGGAGCTCAGTGCAAAGAGACTATCGCAGCTTCTATTGCAGACAATGGTAACTGTATAAATTCCTACAGTATGCACTTCCCCTGGAAGTTGCTTCAGGTAGAAACTTTTTATATAAAATGTACTATTTAGAAGATTTGCCTATTTGTATATCCATTGTCCCACACACATCAGTCAGGCCGTTGCCCCTAGTTACGGCCACCGTGGCCATGTAGTAGTGGAGGCTGGCTTGCTCCTTTTCAAACCCACTCTGAGGTAACTGCTGTATTGTGAACGCACATTACATGATCATGCGGAGACACATCTTAAGGTACTTTCACCAATCCAAAACGCAATGGTCAGGATCCGTCCAAAACACAGACTTTATAAACGGATCCTGCTCCATAGAGATGAATTGATCTTGGAACAGGATCCGTTTCTCTGCATTTTGGAAGCGCAGACAAAAATGCTACAACCCTAAGATGTGTCTCCGCATGATCATGTAATGTGTGTTTACAATACAGCAGTTACCTCAGAGCGGGTTTGAACAGGAGCAAGCCGGCCACTACTACTACATGGCTGCGGTGGTCGTAACCAGGGGCAACAGCCTGACTGATGTGTGTGGGACAATGGATATACAAATAGGCAAATCTTCTAAACGGTACATTTTATATAAATACATTCTATCAGTAATAATACTGGTATGGCTATATCTAACTATACAAACTACATTTGTGAGATGGGAATACCCCTTTAAGTTAGGGGCCCCCTTTAATTAATGGAGGAGCACCTATGTTCATTCGCACCAGGTCTCAGTGACAGAAGAAACAAGAACATTTGAAGAAAAAATCTTTTTCAGCATGTCATACGTTTTATTCCAGCCGTCTTCCTAGAAACAGATTAATGCATCCAGTTCTCTTACTCCCCCATCAATCTTGCTGTAAGAGTAACCATGACAACAAGTTAAAAAAAATAGGACAGTAAAGTTTAGTACATAGTCGGTCAAAGCTAGATTAGGACGCAAGGCTGGATGCACTGGCACACTTTGCAGTTCAGAAGATCTACATATGGCTGGGGGAGAGCCTGGAAGAAGCACTCATAGCGACGCGGGTTGATTGCATTTGACAGTAATTATGAATAGGCACTTGCAGACCACGTCCGCACATTCTAGCTATGTGAGATGAAGAAGGCATTACTTGACTGTTCTACCCAATCAGCCTTATTAATGTCACAGTCTCGTTAATGCCACGGTGTAAAAACGTATCGCCGCATGTCTCGGAACAATTGTGTCAAATAAAATGTCTGCACGTCTTCCACGAGACGACGAACGCTGCCGGATAATTAACTATTTAATTGGAGGCCTATATCGATTTCCATGCTCACAGATCTACGTATGAAAGCAGAACTGGGTTTTGCATC
Organism: Rhinella marina; assembly: GCA_900303285.1. Taxonomy (NCBI): domain Eukaryota; kingdom Metazoa; phylum Chordata; class Amphibia; order Anura; family Bufonidae; genus Rhinella; species Rhinella marina. The sequence goes on along the minus strand of ONZH01001887.1, from coordinate 96,858 downwards.
ACTTAATGTCATGTTTAACGTGCTGTTAGATCTTGATATTTCGATCAATATCCATTACCCTGACTCTGACTGACACAAAACACCTACAAACAATTTGGGAGCAATAACAGCAGATACCTTATCTGAATGTACTGATGAAATGTGAGTGGGATTGAGGAGGAGTTTTTTTTTATAGCTCTCAAGACTGTAGTTCTCTTACTTAAAGGTATTGTCGCACTTCAGCAAGTGGCATTTATCATGTAGAGAATGTTAATACAAGGCACTTACTAATGTATTGTGATTGCCCATATTGCTTCCTTTGCTGGCTGGATTCATTTTTCCATCACATTATACACTGCTCGTTTCCATGGTTACAGACCACCCTGCAATCCATCCGTGGTGGTCGTGCTTGCACACTATAGGAAAAAGCATCAGCCTCTCTGGTGGCTGGGACCATGGGAGCGCACATAGGCTAGTGCTTTTTCCTATATTGTGCAAGCACGATCACCACTGATGGATTGCAGGGTGGTCTGTAACCATGGAAATAAGCAGTGTATAATGTGATGGAAAAATGAATCCAGCCAGCAAAGGAAACAATATGGATAATAACAATATATTAGTAAGTGCCTTGTATTAACTTTCTCTACATGATACAGTAAATGCCACTTGCTGAAGAGAGACAACCCTTTTAAAGGGGTTATTCCTATTACAAGCATTTATAATATTTCCATGACATAAACAGCGGACAGGTTGAGAGAAAAGGGTCACCCTCGCTTACATTTGCTGATGCAACCTATTATTATTTATTTAAAGGGGCTATTAATTCCAGGGCTCAGCCAATTGCTTTTAGCAGGTGCTTGTCTTAAAGGGAATGTGTCCCCTATAATTTGTTCTGCAAGTTAAAACCAGATAGCGACACATATCCTTTATTTCTAATGATTTTTTTTTTTTAATTTCTGGTTACTGATTATTTTATTCTGTTTTCTGAATGCGATTATGGGGGCAGCCATCTTGCCTGAGCTGTTTTTAATCGAATTTAGAGATATGCTTTACAACAGCCACCAAAATGGACTGGAGTTGACTCCATTGCCTTTTATGGGAGATCTTTTCAGGCATGCTCTGTGACCTATGCAGAGGTCACTATACTGGAAGGGGGTAGATAAGCTTAGACCATCACCTATGGTGAATGATGGATATTATGTTATCTTTTGTGGGTTGTTATCTTTTAGTTTTTTACAATGTATTGTTTTGTATGTTTTAGAAATATAGAATAAAAATTATATGATATCTATACATGTAGGTGATATCTGTCAAAGTGCAACATTTGGGCTATACAAGCAAAAGTCCTTTTAGAAGCAGGACTTGGTATATGTCCTGCTCTCAGCATGAGTGAAAGAATGGTATGAAAATTGGATTGAACTTCTATTGACAAATTTAGAAAATGACTCTCTAAACTGTAAGATGGGTTTGGCATCTTGGTCAATCCCCTACACAAATAATGTAAGGTTGCAAAGTGTATTGCACATTAGAAAATAAGATGGATGAACGTTTACACAAAGTGATCACCTGAGATACTAATGAAAGTTTGTAGGGTTTGTATACAAACATAGAAGAGGATTCTTTACGGTAAGAGCAGTGAGACTATGGAACTCTCTGCCGGAGGAGGTGGTGATGGTGAGTTTACTAAAAGAGTTCAAGAGGGGCCTGGATGTATTTCTGGAGGGTAACAATATTACAGGTTATAGTTACTAGAGAGGGGTTGTTGATCCAGGGAGTTATTCTGATTGCCTGATTGGAGTCAGGAAGGAATTTTTTCCCCTAAAATGAGGAAAATTGGCTTCTACCTCACAGGGGTTTTTAGCCTTCCTCTGGATCAACTTGCAGGATAGCAGGCTGAACTGGATGGACAGATGTCTTTTTTCAGCCTATGTTACTATGATTTTGTCACCAGTTTTATGCTACTAGATAGAGTGATTTCATTCTAATGAATTTAATTTTGTTCCAAACCAGTCTCCTGAAGCAGGGGCGTACATGGAAATCATTGGGCCCTATAGCAAGAATCTGAATTTGACCCCCTTAAGTACACCCACTAGCCCTACCTGACCTGGCCCATCCCCTGACCCACCCCCTTTTCACCAACTAACAACGTAATAAAATGTATACATAACCTAATGAAACTGTTAGGGATAAATAACTAACAAAGCAACAAAAAAATAGTAATTTTCAATAAGGTTTTGTTCTGGAAAATAGAACACATATCAGATATTATAGATAAGCTGTATTTAAAATATCCTTAAAAAATAAATTTAAATTATTAATTTGCATTTAAGTAGACATGATTCCGCACATATATAGCCTACTCCAGACAATATAAAGCCTTAATGCAGGGATGTCTAACCAGCAGCCCCCCAGCTATTGCAAAAACTACAACTTCCATCATGCTGGGACAGCATAAGGCTATCAGGGGATTTTTTTTCTCTGAGAATTAGTCGCCTGTAGCCTATAGAGCTTAAATATCCATACTCTCATACACTGCTGATATGACAGTGGTGTAAGGAAGTACGGATTTCACTGGGGCTGCAGTGAGCAATGTACAGCACACATCACTGCTCCTGCCTGTCTGCTTTGCTAAAGCTGGGCATAAATGGGCTACGTCAGGCTTTAGCAGAGTGGGAACAGGCTGGAAGAGGGATATGTACATATGCAAGCAGAGCTGAACATGAGCAGAGCAGTTCCTCTTGCCTAAGCCCACTCTGCTAAAGCCTGACATAGCCACCCCCCCCATGAACTCTGCTTGCTGATGATGCTTATCATATAGAGGACAGTGTGTGCCCCAGGCAGCCTCCCCCAAACCATGAACTCTGCTTGCTGCTAATGCTTAGTGTACAGAGTTCATAGGGAGGGGACTGCCTGGGGCTTTGCCCTGTATATAAGAATCAACAGCAAGCAGAAATCAAGGGGAGGGGGCTCTGCTTGAGGCACACTGTCCGCTAAATGATAAGCTTATATGGAGGACAGTGTGCCCCTTCCCCATTGAATTCTGCATTTTGCTTGCTGCTGCCTCAGGCACAACTGCCCCCCACATGCACTCTAAACTTCCCCACCCCCCTTCTCTTTCCCATGAACTTTTTTTTTGTTTTACTTTTGTCAGGGCAGTGAGTGCACAGCAGTACGCTGCTCACTTTGTCTGTGGCTGTGCAGTGCATGCTCTCTAGAGATGTTACCAGTCTCTGGGGGATGGAGTCCCACCCAGGTAGTCATAATGGACTGAGCCAGGCAGACAAGTCCTGACTCCTGAATCCTGCACCCTCATTCCTGTGTGTGTCTGCTGCACTAGGCTAGCCAATTAACAGCAGGCTCTTAGCACTGCTGAATGCTGATTGGCTAGTTCAGCAGACAGAGCAGAGAGCATTTGTGCGGGTTTTCTGGGGACTGTCTGTCACTGCAGGAGCCGGGAAAGGGAGATTCATAAAGTATGTAAGAGGGGGGGGGGTGCCTGAGTACAGGAGAAGCAGGGCCCGTCCGAGCCCCAGATTGGGATGGGAGAAGAGCTGGCGGTGCCACAGCAGCCATGGTAGTGTAATTATGGGGCAGGGCATTCCATCCACTTCACACACTGCCTGGAGCTTTGAGGGGCTGGCCCTGCTACTCAAGAGACTCCCCCTTTCCCCTTGATTGACACGGCCAAACATCTCATTTGGCTATGTCAATTTAGCAGCGTTGCTATGAGTATCTTCTACATATTCCAATGTCAACAGCACCCGTCTAGGTAATATGGCTTTTGATGGGTGCTCATCTTCTGCACCGCTTCCATCAAGGGATCCACCAAATAGTGTAATCCAATATAAGACTAAATGCCATGATGGCCACATAATGGGTTGGTTTATTATTCCAGCCGAGAAAGAATGCATCACATATTACAATTCACAGCAGCGTTTCAGGCCTATATTATTATTATTATTATTTATTATCAAAGTGCCATTCATTCCATGGATCTGTACATATGAAAAGAGGGTACATATATAATACAGACAATTGCACTACGCATGAACAAGACGAGTTACAGGCTGGTACAGAGGGAGAGAAGGCCCTGCCCGTGAGGGCTTACAATCTACAAGGTATGGAGGAAGGACACAGTAGGCGAGGGTATATAACGTACAGTAATATAATAAAGTGTAATACATATAATCCGAGATTTTATCAACTGTCGGTCTGTGGGGGTTATCTATGTGATCTTATGCACCTGCGACCGACGTTATGTTGGCAAAACTCGGAGGGAACTGCGCTGCCGTATTGGGGAGCATTTGGGTGACGTGAGACATAAAAGAGACACCCCTGTGGCACGTCATGTAAATGATACACATGGGGGGAATCCTGACTGTTTGCGATTTGTGGGCATTGAAGGGGTGAGAAAACCGTTTCGTGGGGGGAATTGGGATAGATATATCCTTCAAAGGGAATGCTGGTGGATCTTCCATCTAGATACATCGAGCCCAAAGGGGCTAAATGAACAGCTGAACTTTGGGTGTTTTGTCTAAAGTAGCTATACGATGTATGGGGATACCATCCTTATTTGTGACCTTATTTGTATCCATCTGTTTCCCCCCTAAGGTGTCTGATGGCGGGGGGCGGTGGATTGTGCTCTCCTGTCCTTCAGTCGTTCTCTCCCCTGAAGTGTCTGGTAACAGGGAGCAATAGATCGTGTTCTCCTGTCTTGCAGTCATCCTTTTTCTTGGGGTGTGTGTTGGCAGGGAGCAGTGGATTGTGTTCTCTTGTCCTACAGTCATCCTCTCCCCTGAAATGTTTGGTAACAGGGAGCAATAGATTTTATTCTCCTGTCCTTATTTTTAAAAAAAAGGGGAAAAAAAGGGGGGTTGTTTCAGATTTCCGTGGTCCACTCTGTTGCTATGAACTAGCCATTATCAAACCTACGTTTCTGTGCCGGGGGTCAAATATTGTAGTTTGATATTTACACTGCGATACCCCCCTTCTTTTGTCTATATTTTCTGTAAACGACAGTTATCCGTAGCGCAATAGAAACCTCTCTTGAGTAGGGTGAATCAGAGGTTCAATAGGCTACGGTACTGATTTGTACCCACCGCGCATGCGCGCACCTTTCAAACTATGGGCAGTGGGGGAATTTGCGTTGGATCTTCAAAACCGATCCGCGCATGTCCGGAATGGGACGTGACGTCACAGGAAGTGACGCGCTACCAAAGGCGCGGACGTTCGACTCCTCAAAAGGCGGCTGGCGTCGGGTGAGTACTGCGGACTGCCAGCTCTCAGCAGGGGATACCATGCAGACTTCAGTGCTCCTGCGTGTGGTATGATATGTGGCTAGACTGCAGAAAGGTCTAACACACTGACATTGGGTTGCGTGGCTTACTGTATATAGGGGCCATATGTCAACTATGTGATTTAGCTAACCGTGGTCACCACTCACTAGAGTGTCCATGAGGTGGCTTTTTGGGGTTCACTGTTGGTGTGTGTTAAAGTTATTACTGACACACACGATGTTGAATCCATAGGACTCTATCCCACCTATATACTCTGCCCTGGTCCCCTGATGATTCATGGGGGAGTATGTGATTTATTTGTATATTTGATGAAACGCGTTGGGACTACTGGGATCACGATATAATAGGGTCTCTGTGTAGGGAAGAGTAGATTTAGGAACGGGGACGGAGTGTGGCTACCATCTGGTCACATCTTCGGGCTGAGCTAGTGTGAGACGAGTCACCTAGGGTCAGCGGTAGCCCCGTATTCCTAACGCTTCCCGTTTGCTGCTATGTGTTTTTTTTGTATAGGATTTGCAATCTTGATTTGACTTATGATTAATTTTGCAGCTACTCTAACTTGCCCCAATATGACACATACTGTCACAAGCGGCTAGAGTCTGGTAAGACTTTCCTGTCCTTTATGTTTTGTTATCTATGTTGTCTTTTGAGGTTTTGTTTGTGACATAGGAGACGATCTTCTCCTTTTTAAGGATTTATTAATAAAATTTGTAATTTAATAGTACTGCCCCTTTTCTAGTGATATATAACGTACAGCCCCTTTTCAAGCTGGAGTAAATTTATCTATATACTGGGCAGCTTGGAGCTCTGAGTATCGGCACAAGCACAGAAGATCTGCTACCTGAGCAGTGCAGATACCAAATGCGCATGCACCAGAGATGTCTGGATACACCCGGAGGTGGAGGGAGCACTTTTCTGTCCAAAGCCGTGTATCCAGATGTCAGTGCTCCAGGAGTCTGATTCTGAAAAATTCTCTATAGCTAGGTTCTAACAGTTTAACTCTTGCTGATGATTCCTGATATTCATGAGCTTGACAGTATTTTCCAACTGAAATCAGCAGCAGGTGGGCAGGGGGAGAGCCAAAAACTCATGAATACCAGGACTCATCGGCATGTGTAGGAGCTGTGTATGCTTCCTGTAGGTAGAACAGCATACAACTGGTGACAGATTCTCTTTAAGAGTGGCATATTACATGCTGTTCTTAATCTATCCCCCACTGGCATCAGAAGTGCCACAACTATCAAGAAACGCATGCCTCTTAAAGGGGTTCTCCGGGAATTAAGAAAATACGTAAATATAACTTTATTATAAATATATTCCAAAATACCTTTCATTAGTTATAATGGCTCATTTTGCGTACGGAGCAATCATTAGGAGAAATAAAATGGCTGCCGTCCTGTCAGGATACACAAAACCTGTCCTAATCACACAACAGGACAAGTTACTTCACACCACTGAGGTAAAGAGCTGCCTCATCCTCCTCTCTGCTCTGATTGTCAGGGATCATGATCCTGAATACAGTATAATATGATATTTAGCTGAATCTTTGTGGGAATGGAGTTCATCAGGAGACATGAAGTACAGAGAGGAGGACAGGACAGACTGAGGTAATGGAGTCTTCATATAAGTGCTGCTGCTCATCAGCCACATCTGCTCATGAACTCCATTCCTACAGAGATTGAGCTGAAGATTTTATCAGCTGTATTCAAACCCATAATCCCTGACAAGTAGAGCAGAGAGGAGGATGAGGCAGCTCTTTACCTCAGTGTTGTGAAGTAACTTGTCCTGCTGTGTGATTAGGACAGGTTTTGTGTAATAAGACTGCGGCCAATTTGTTTCTCCTAATCATTGCTCCCTAGACAAAACAAGCCATTATAATGTAAGGTATTGGGGAATATATTTATAATTAAGTAATATTTAAGTATTTTCATTTTCTTCCCGGAGAACCCCTTTAATAATTTTGGCACATCTGTGAAAGTCTGTGCCATAAAACATGAATCTACGTTAGCAAAGTAGCTGATGTACATTTCTTCTATTATCTATGCAAGCTTCCAGGTGTAGATTATAATAAATGAGCCCAGCCGGCTATAACTTTTTTGAAAAGTGTCAAGCAGGGCTTTGTGACTTTTAGATTTTCTGGTGTATAGAGAATAATAAATGTCAGCTAAAGTGTTGGAAAATATGAATGCAAAATTTGAAAGTCAATAATTTAGATTTGTCCCTAATGAAAATATTCTGTCTGTTGTCTTCAATTATTTTGTTCACTATGTGGTCTGTGCAAAGATCATTTTTGTCACAATAGATAAAATAATTGGCAATTTTGCTGTAAAATTGCTGTGTCTTGAGATGCTTGTTTAATAAACTCAAGAGTTCCCCATATGTCCTTTTCCATTGCAATTTCTATGGTAGAAAATGAGAATTCTAGAGCTGGACAATCTTACATTCGCACACTCTTAAAGAGATTACTGAACATAGGAGATGTAATCAAGCTTTTAAAGAGTTTTCTTTTTCTTGCTAATCTCCTCCTGATGCTTCTACTTTAAAGGATATGTTAATCAGGCTGAAGAAATGGAACTAGCATTACCCTTAAGCATGGCCCACTTACTGGAAAATGCTTAACCCGTAACTGTCGGGGGCGAGCCATGCAAGGCTTTACTAGCATACAGTGAAAGGATAACTTGGGCCAAATAAGGGATTCATATGGTACGTAGCTGAAATATGTGAATCTCTTTTTTTTCCTTTGAAAATGTAAAATCATACATTTTCATATAAAAATGAAAGTTAGTGTTCAGCCATTTTTGAAAAATAACTCCCAGCAGACACAGCTAGATTAGCATCAGTCCAAAATGTTAACCTCAATACTATAGGCATAACTTGAAGTGTCCCAGATGCAAAACCTGTAACAGGTAACTCAAACCACCATGTGCCATTTATAGCCCTGGGGTCTTTCTGTGTGGTAGATGGGTCATTGGGCCCCACCAGGCACAAATATCCATTCACAACTGAAGCATTTGCACCCACAATAGCTACACCCCTGTCCATTGCCCTTCAAAGTGGTTGTCTTTCTTCATACAGTAAGATGTAGATGTAGAAAATATTATTCTTAGGTTATGGGGATATATAGTATAGATAAACTTACTGTATGTTTTATATCTAAAACTATAACATAATAAAAGGGTAACAAAGAGAAAGGCAAAGATGGTCCAAAAAACAAAAGAAAATCGCCAACTGTCTCTTTCAAAATACCAAAAACTAAGAGATGTGAAAGAAATGTATTATTTCAAAATCACTGGCAAACTGATCAGAATATTGTTTGACAAAATTCTTGATTTGTATGTTGACCATTGTATCTTTATCTGTCATTACTAGTGATGAGCGACGGTTTTTAAAATTAGATTCAGCTGCTTTGCCGCATTTTACAAAAAAATTTGCTTTGTGATGAATTACTACATTACGAAGGGCATTTCTTTGTAAGTAGCGAGTGCTATGACTGGGAAAGGCGATTGCGCTGCTCCCTTTCTTTGTCCCACCAGATGCCGCATTCATCACTGATCGCGGCATCTGATTTTGATATTTAGTGGATAATTTAAAAAAAATATAAAATCATACTTCCCTCATTCATCTCTTTGCGCTCAAATGGATGAGGTAAGTATGATTTTGTTAGCCCATTTCAGGGAAGATCGATTCATGACCATGTAGCACGACAAAGCAGCAAATTGAATCTTCCTTGAAATTTCGGATCCAAGTCCATGTACTTTGTGGACCTCGATTCGCTCAACACTATTCATGACATCATGGAACGTGTTTTAATACTAACAGAAATATTAGTATGATTATTTCAGAACTAGTAAAATCAAAGAGCATGTCAATGTTTTTATTTCATGTATCATTGGCTGTATAATAAAAATGCTTTATTTGTTCAGTAGGTATCCAACCAAGGGACTGTGATCAGTACTCTACAGCCCTCCTTGGACCTTTCACTCAGTGATATGACAGTTTAGGCTACTTTCACACTTGCACTTTCCCTTTCCGCTATTGAGATCCGTCCCCCATTGACTTTCAGTGGAGTTCATGACGGATCCGTCTTGGCAATGTTAAAGATAATTCAACTGGATCCGTTCATAATGGATGCAGACGGTTGTATTATCAGAAAAGAAGTGTTTTTGCTGATCCATGACAGATCCAGCAAAAAACGCTGGTGTTAAAGTAGCCTTAGAAGTTCATTGGCATTGCCTTTTTGTTATAGCAATTACAAATTAAAAAAGGGTGAAATCAAAATACTAGTGTGAAATACATTTTTTCTGCTGCACATAGAGGTACCAGGAAGACTGCAATGGGGAGAGTTTCACAATAGCTCAAAGGCTTTTCTACCCTTCCAGTATTATAAATGACACATGGTAGCTCGGGACCATCTTACAGATTTTGCTCTCTGGATCTTAAAGTTCTTTGTTTTGGTGTAGTTTCACTCGACAGACAGCGATATCTGAAAAGTATTTTTAAACGTTTGATATACTTCTTTTTATTTTTTGTCCATTCTATAAGCCTTTGACTATTTTTATAAGACCTGAGCACACAAGAGTGAGGATCTAATGACAATATCAGAAAACAGCTAAGCTCTCGAACTAGATGCTCATGACGATATTTCCTTGGTATGTAATGCTTAATATATTCTGTGCAATAAACTTGGGGTTATAGGTCTTCTTGAATTTCTAACTACTATTCCCTGGTCTAGCCTTTAACCATCTGTTTTATTGAGATTTAGTCCAATCCTTTTGACACTCAGCTTTATAAAAATGAAATCCCAAGCATTTATTTATATTCATAAGACACACATAAAAGCCCTTTTGAGTCAGGCTAACATTACACGCAAATGAAAACAAATGTGTTTTTAATGAAAAATATACAACAACAGAATATTTTTCTAACATCTTACATTATTGATGCCGATTTATCCAAAGCAAATATAAATAATATAAAAGCACACGCAAAAACAATGATAAAACCACAGTAATGCAAGAAATAAAAGGACATCTGTCAGCAGATTTATACCTATGGAACTGGCTGACCTGTTACATGTGCGCTTGGCAGCTGAAGACATATGTGTTGGTCCCATGTTCATATGTACCCGCATTGCTGAGAAAAATGATGGTTTAATATATACAAATGAGCTTCTAGGAGCAACGGGGGAGTTGCCGTTACACCTAGAGGCTCTGCTCTTTCTTCTACTCCCACGCCCTCTGCACTTTGATTGACAGGGCCACGCATTATGATGTTTTCACTGTCTGGCCCTTTCAATTAGAGTGGATAGGGTGTGGCAGTTGCAGAGGAAGCGGAGCCTCTAGGTGTAATGGCAACGCCTCCGTTGCGCTTAGAAGCTCATTTGCATATATTAAAACTTTATTTTTCTCAGCAATGCGGGCACATATGAACATGAGACCAACACAGATGTCTTCAGCTGCCAAGTGCACATGTAACAGGTCAGCCAGTTTCACGGGTGCAAATCTGCTGATAGATGCCTGCCCTTTAAAGTGTACCTAATTTAATTATTATTATTATTTTTTTTTTACCTTTTCCTAGTGAAATGGACACCTAAAGTGCCTATCACACTCTGCAATCTGTACTCCTTTAAAAGGCTGTGTTCCTGGAGTATAGATTCCCCTCTGATATGCACGTTTTTTGCTGCTCTGCCAAAGCCTCAAATGCTATCTATTTCACCAGGGAGTCATCGAGACACATCTATTCCAGGCAGAGCAGCGATTCTCTAGCCTGTACAGTGCTCAGTGCGGCCATAGGAGAATCTATATTCCAGCACACAGCAGTGTACGGATTGCAAAGTGCGATAGGCACCGAAACTTCAGGTACCTATTTTACTAGGAAGATTCAAAATAAATAAGTAATTAAAGTATATAAGGGGTTGACTGGGAACTTAAAGTGGCCCCGGAAAAAAATTAAAAGTGGCCACACGTTGTAGGCGAGTCCAAATTTCATAACTATGTGAAGACAGCAGTACTGAACTATATCGCCATCCTGAGTACAGCAATACAGTTTGATGCAGGAGGGTGCTTTCCGCAGCCGGCTCGGTAAATAAGTATCTGATGCTCCTAGCTTTAATTAATGCTGAGAGCATCAGATCGTTATGTACTCGGAGGACGCCTTGGTTGGCCTCCTGGGCTTCGGCCCACCAGGAAGTTTCCCTGTAGGATCTATGGTCAGTCCGGCCTTGAAGTATTTTACAAAAATCATATCAATGGATTTGTAGGTTTAGGTACACTTTAAGAATACCGTAATAAACATTTCAATCAGGGCAGCTTGGTGGCTCAGTGGTTAGCACTGTTGTCTTGCATCACTGGTGTCCTGAGTACTAATCCAAGAGCAATATCTGCATGGGATTGTACTGTATGTTCTTCCTGGTACACTGCATAAAACAGATCTTATTAGACAGATCACTTTTAAGGCAATAATGGGAAAGAAATGTTCATAGGAAGGTTTGTTCCCGATAACTGACCCATATAATCACTGACAGAAGAGCAAAAGCTTGTTTGTTGGCTGATTTGTATCTCTCATCAGAATAAAAGTTGCACTGTTATCCTGCCTGTGTTATGAGGGATGTGCTGCTGATAATCATTAGAACTGAATTGTCAAGGAATCACTGAGGAAGCAATCGTTCCTTCTTCGACTCACTTTGCATTGGCCTGTGCAAAAGAGCGAACGAACGCCACTCATCCTGCCTGAACATCAGCCAGTCTAATGGGGTCTTTTTTGGGACTAAATGATAGTATGCAGTATTAGAAGAAACAGCAGTAGAGTAGAGACCATAAGACTGAAGAGTATTAATGTGATATTGATCTATCGTTTAACTGTAGTGTATATATATACAGTCATTGACAGTAAAATGAATGCACCAAGAAGAAGTTGTTGGATTTGAATGAAACTGTCTATCTGTGAATGTAAGTGATTACAATATTAGAGCGACAGGATAAGTGTATTGGGAAAAACTGTACAACTAAAAGCAATCTCTAGGACCCTGTTGGGCCACCTTTAACCTGGATACAAAGTGAGATACTGCCTCAAGCCTGGATACAAGATGATATATACCTTCTAGCCTAGATACAAAATGACATACGGTTGGACATTGAAACATATTGGTTCTGTATTTGCCCACAGATGTTGTAGCTGGGCCTGTAGATCCTGCAAACTTGTAGGTTGCTGAAGCTGGCATCTCAGCTGGTCCCATAAATGCTTGATTGATGATATATCTGGTGACTGGGCGGCCAAGGACGTGTTTCAATCTGGAGACATCCCTGGGAAATCCTTGCTGTGTGTAGGTGAGCCTTATCCTGCAGAAAAATTCCAGCTGGAAGCCCTGTCATGAGATGCAACACATGTGGTCACAGGATGTCCTGCAAATGTCACTGAGCAGTGAAGTCCAGATCTCTGTACAGGGGTTAAAGGATGAAAACCAGGGAACCACCAGGACAGCACCCTTAGAGATAGCCCAAAGGCAAAGTCAAACTGGTTAGTTGACGCAATGGGTCCACATCCACTGCCCGTTACGTTACACACACAACCCTGTTCTGTATGCTACAATAAATCTAGAGGTCATATCATATCAGAATGATTTGTCCAATCATTGACCTGTCACATAACTTGACCGATAATTACTATCAGGAATGGACTGGGAACTTAAAGTGGCCCTAGAAAAAATACTAAAAGAGGTCTCCTTTTTTAGTTGGGTCCAAATTAATGGAAGGCATAGCCAGCAATACCATAATTGTGGCACATTATACCCCAACAGAGCCAAATACCACAGTCCATCACAAAATACTGCCAGCAGCACAAAATACATCCCCAAAAACTTCCAGTGGCGGGCCTTGAGGAAGGTCCAGATAACCCCCTGGGTATCGGCCCACCCAGAAATTTTCCTGTAAGGTCTATGGCCAATCCGCCCCTGATTACTATTACAGTATGTTGAGAAATCATAAAAAGTTTGCAATTGTTGTCCTCTTTGATTGAGGAACACTATGGATAAAACCATTTCTATTGTTTTGGCCCCTGGTATCAATTTATATATGTATACATCAATATTTTTCTTAATGTCCACTTGTATGAGTAATGAGACATGTTAATGCTTTTGCTTCATTGCTTAGGGACATACTAATTTTGCTTGCAAACCTTGCATTTAAAATTCTGATAAGTATTTCATTATTAAATATCACATTCTTGAGGATATGTAAATTCCATTTTATTATACAAACATGCTGCCTGCCTCTGGCTGTTCCTCTCATATGTGCACACTGTATGTGTAAATGAATGGGGAGAGAAGGACTTTCTCTCTAAAATGCATTTTAGCACATTTGTATACTCATTAACCTAGAGTAAACAATGAGCAAATGTCATAAACCTATTTATTTAGCAATCAAGAAATAGAGCTGAGACGTTTTGGTGGGTAAGCGGTATGTTACATGAGCTATTTCGTTTTCTGGTGCAGTACACTGGCACATACATGATGGGTAACATTGCATAGTGTTCTTAGGTCAAGACAACAAGATTTGGGCAGTGGACTGAACATGAGAACGAAAGGCTAAATTAGACTCAAATATAGCTTCTAGTCATTGGATCTGAAGTCTAGGAAGGATGGTAGAGTTTCTTAAGGATACTAGAATATTAATATTAAAGACAAAGGAAATATTCCAGATGATAGAGATGATGAAAAAATGAAAAGAAGGGTGAAAGGTTATGTCAAATAGAGAATATCAGCTGGTAACACTGACAACATATGAGGGAATGGGACAGAAGTGCAGAGACTTGCAATAACAATTCTAGAGAATCGATTTGTCGCAAAGCTGAATGTTCTCATGCTTCACGGTAACAAATTGATTTAAACTGATAGTGTAAACCACCCCCCCAAAAAAAATACTTAACTGATCCACTTGCTCCTGACGGGCCGGGCGCCGTCATCTTGCTTGAAGCCAGCCGGCGTGATGACATCACGCAAGGATGGCGGTGGCCGGTATGTCGCGAGCAAATGGAAACTGAACTCAGCTTCAGTTCCGACTAGTACCTCGGAACCGAGGCCGAGTTCAGTTTCAAGTTTTAAAGTGGTTTTACACTTTAAAAATCAACTACCAAAGTTATTTAACGAAGTCACGCGTGACTTCGTGAATAACTGACTTCAGCTCATCGGAGCCTATACATTCTAATATGGAATGGACATGGATCTCCGTACAGTATTATTTCGAAGTTTTAAGCGAAGCAACTTCGGATGAAGCATGCGAAGCTCACTTCGCTCAACACTAATGAGAAGTGTGAAGTATTATTGTTGACAGAATGTGATGAACTCTCTTGAAAATTGTCTTTAAAATAGGATCTACTTACATGTAGGTTCCTATGCAACTAACTGAAAGGTTTTGGAGAGAGATCAAAATTCAATAGCACATTGAAAGAAAGATCTGGAAATAGAAATGAGAGGCAGAAACATAACAGTGATGAGTCATGATCAGATCTCCATTGGATAGAAAGAGCTGGGGATAGCCTAATGAGGAACTAAGGAAGGTAAGCTTAGGGCCAGTTATAACAATCAATGGGGATTTTGAATCATCTATGAGTGTGGGTAATTCACAGGAATCAAAATGAGCAAGAAATAGATTGGCAGAGCATTGAGGACCACAAAGTACTGTAAGACTTAAAGAACATTTTTTGACTGTTTAGACTTCAAATTGGTGGAACTGGAGCCTCAACTTGAAGAAAACATTTTGGAGATAGGAATAAGTCCTTCAGGTCTGAAAGAAAAGAATCATAACTGCAAATAAACACAGTCAAGCTGGACAACGGTAAATGGGAATTACTAAAGTATGAAACAAAGCCAAAAGGAAGGAATAATTCTGTATGAAATGGGATGAGAATGTTGTGGGATCAAAAGCGATTAAGGCAAGCTAAAAATGAAAGAACAGCAAGAACACAGCCATAAATATTTCAAGAAATGTGGATATAACTGTAATATCATAAAAAATAATAGCAGATGAAATGAACTGAAATAGCGGGCAGCAAATGACCACTTCCTAGTAATGTAATATCCACCGCAAGTAAGGACGATTGTAGAACTTGTAGAGATTGTATCTGAAACTATAATATTTCATACATTCCAGCTGATAAAGATCTAAGCACATCTTAAGAACTGTGAGCTGAACCAGGAATCAGGACTTCAATGAAGATAACTGATATTTCTCCCCTTTTGGGGATTTGTTTCATTGTGTACAGCGCAAACTGTGAACTCAAATAAACATGAGATCTACTACACTTCTCACAAATCACATAAAACGGTCTCTCTAACTATGGAAATTGGTGGTATATCTCTAAGACATGCCATGAAAGTCCAATAGGTGGAGATCTGACCTGCTAATGAAAGAAGTGGCTGCAGTTCTAGGAAAGTGTTGTGCCATTTTGTCTCCTGTTGACTCTTGTCATCTTTCAGGCAGCCGCATGGTTGGCCATTTGGTTATACAGCTTATGGACTGACCAAGTTAAATGAGAGGACAAGAGAGGAACCACATACAGATTACAATGGTCAGATCCCCACTAATCTGACATTTCCTAGCAATGTGCCACCAATGTCTACCATGGGACAACCTCTTGCATAGGGTAGTCTTTTCATTTACGTTAGTCTTCCATAATATGTGTTTGAATTATGGGTTTATTAATACCACATTAATATAACAACATTATCTATTGTGAGGCTGTACATTGTAAAGATGCAGAAGTAATACAGTAATAAAAATGGTTCACAAAGTCCATGGTGGAGATTGGGGATTGAAGAGGTAAGTAATTCTTTTTTTATTTTCTATCTTTTATATGCAAAATATTATTCTACACCCTTGATTTAAGAATGGTGAATTGGTGACGGTAGAATTGTTTCAAAGCAGCTCAGAGTGATTCATGTTTTGGAGGATCAACAGAGAAGAAAAAGTTCAAAGATTCACCCATGTCTACTGGAAAACAAAAAGGAATCAAGGGCCATACTTTGTAGTACATCAACTGGAAGAAGAAATGAAGACGGGTGAACAACAGAGTAGAAGAAGACTTTGGTAGTATTAACTTTTTATTGGTAGCATTAACTTTTCATTGTTTATAGTGTGCATTTTTTGAACTTCAAACGTATAAATATGGGACTGTTGGATATATTACTACAGAAATTAAGAAGTTTCCATTCAAGAACCTTGGAAAACAATGACAATCACTGTGGATACTTTACTAGTGCTTGTAATGGCTTTCTTCTTTCCCAGTAACATATATAAATTGAAATAGCTGAATATAATTTGTTTTAATATGACAGAAGAGGACAGATTACCGAGTGACAAATTATTGATTTCAGAATTTCTAATAGTTAAGAAGCAAAACAAAGCAACAAAACAGTTGTAACAGAGGAAGGATTAAGCGTTGGATTTGTGGATGCTTAAATGGGTTTTCTAGGCTCCTGATATTAATGACCTATCCTCAGGATATTAATATCCAATCAATGAGGGTCCAACACCTCGCACCCCCATGATCAGCTGTTCCATGGAACTAGGGATGAGCGAACTTTTGAAGAGTTCGGTTCGATTCGGCGAACTTTCGTGAAGTTCGGATTCGTACGAACCGAACCTAAAACGAACCTTGCTATAACGGCTGAATAATTGCAGCTACAATAGTGGGAGTCTGATAGAGTATAGTTTCATTTAGTTGCAGTTGCTATTACAATGAAAAAAGTGGAAAAACCTCAGCCAGGTCGACAACATTTGACAGCATTGAAGATGTCCGCTGGAGCAGTCCATGTCATGCCAGAGCACCAAAAACACACGGTAGATCGTGGCACCAGCCCAAGAATAGGCTGCGTTGAAGTCGATGCGGTCTCAGTGACATCACAGGTCAGAAGACAGACAGGCGTACCATTTAATTAGACCTTGTGCACCCCAGAACAGGTACACATTAGCCAAGGTATATGTGATTACACGGGACATAGGACACAAAGTGCAAGTTGGCAACACCGGCAGCATTGCCTTGGACCCAGTAGGGTGGAAAACAGACATTTGACAGTGGAACCAGCAGCAATAATAGTACTGTATTGGACCCAGTATGGTTGAGAACAGACAATTGACGGAGGAGGAGGAGGCAGCAGCACTTGATTGCACCCAGGCCAGTATGGTTGAGAACAAACAATTGACGGAGGAGGAGGCAGCAGCACTTGATTGCACCCAGGCCAGTATGGTTGAGAACAGACAATTGACGGAGGAGGAGGAGGAGGCAGCAGCACTTGATTGCACCCAGGCCAGTATTGTTGAGAAGAGACAAGTTGAGGAGGCAGCTTCAGCAGCTCTTGATTGCACCCAGTATGTTTCCAAATAGACAATTGATGGTGGGGGCATTAGTAGGAGCAGTATTCTTTTGGACCCAGAAGGGCCTAGTACAGAGAACTGAAGTTGGAAGCTAAGAATATGCACGCTTGTAAAAATCAGTTTTTATACATGACAAAATGTTGATGTAGAGTTCAGCACAGGACAGTCAATGTTAAAAAAAAACCCTGTAACATTACAGCTAGTCTAGTAGGATACGGATACGGTTAAATAGACAGACAACCTCACCCACAGAATCCATGAGGTGAAGAAAGGACATTTAAAAAGGCACAGATTCAAGAAGGCTTTACGCCAGTTTCATTATCCAAAAATACGTGTTCAATTTTCATGAAATGGACACCTCACTGGCACTCGCTTTACAAATTGACGCAACTACTCTGGTGTGAACCTGTTGAATCTGGGCCTATGGCTGTTGGCGAGACATATATATATATACATATATAATATATATATATATATATATATATATATATATATATATAATATATCTTTGTACACTAGTTTGATGTCCTAACCGAGTGCAGCGCCCAACCCAATGGATGTATGTTTTTGTGTTTTTTTGTGAGTTTTGCGTCGCCGTTGTTATTTTAACCAGATTCGTTACGAACTTTCTCAAAGTTCAGTTCGGTGACGAACCGAACTTTTGGCAAAGTTCGTAACGAATCTGGTTAGTTGCGGTTCGGTTCGCTCATCCCTACCTGGAACTAGCACTGTGAATGGAACAGGAAGAACAGCTCTGTTCAGAGTGTAGTGCTCATGCTGGGTTACTGCACCTCAGCTCCCATTCACTTCAATGGGAGCTGAGATGCTGTCTAAAATGCTGGTCTTAATAAATATCTAAGGCTTTGTAAGGTTGAAGAAAGACATCCGTCCATCCAGTTCAGCCTGTTATCCTACAAGTTGATAACTATAGACAAGGTAATGGTTCTCGAGCCCAGGTGCATAAGGAGGTTCAATGATCTTTTTGCCACTATTAGAAATGGAAGGTGGGGGCTATTACATATTTAGAATAGGGGTCCATCAATTCACGTTGCACCTCTGACCACAGACACACAGTAGATATCATGTTTGACCTTTGCCTAATTATACAGTAATAATATTTTAATTTATGAGATTTTTTTTAGATCAATTTAATTTAAATATTATATAGGAGACAGAAGAATAAAATCACCAAAATATTAGATCAGAGGCAAATGTGGCCTTCTTATTCCATGTTCTTTTTAATACAGAGAAAGATTTCACAATTGCGTTACTTTGCCAGTAGATTGGAATTTCCTTTAAGCTGATTGAGGAGCAGATGGGTTGCAGAGCTATAATAATCCCTTACACATTTCTTACCTACTGCGTGTGTCTTGAAAAATGTGCAGAGACGACTGAATGGCTATTGATATGGTATTTTATAATGCATCATGCCTAACATTAACAGAAAAATAAAGTCACATTAATTCATACCTGATTATTTTATTTTCCATTCTAGGGAGGATCTTGCATTTTTCTGCAATGGGAAATCCAATTAAAATTTCTGATTATGTTGAAATCAGCTCAACATATAATTAAAATCATTATAATAATTAAAGCTTCAAACTGCAAACCAGTATTCAATACCCATCCTGCTTTCAAGAGCAATGATTGCAGTGCAACTGGAATCACTGGTGAGCTGCAGGGGTGCAAAATCTTTTCTGGTAGAGAGCCACACTGAACCATTCCCAAGGGCCGAAAATAAAACTTAAAGGCTATGTACACCTCAGAGGCAATTTTTTATGACTGCATTTTACTCATTTATGTCTAAAAATCATTTTTTTTAAATTGACCTTTATTAAAAATATTGAGCCATTCTGTCACAAAGGGTTAACTGTTTTTCTAGCTGTGTGACTGGTACTTTCACTTTAACTTTGTGCCCTCATCTAATAAACCTTATCTCTAAACTACTGAGAGGTCATAAACACTTATTTAAGCCACATTCTTTTTAGCAAGATAAGAACTAAGCTATAATGAGTGTTTAGAAGCTCAGAGAGTAGAGATAAGGAGTCTGTCTGTTCCTGGTCTGATGGAAAAGACTGAAAATCCACAGGCTGCTACTAGCGCATCTCAGGTCTGTACAAAGAAAAGGATTCCATATTTTTAATAAAGACCTACTTAAAAAATTATTTTTAGCTCAAAATGAGTACAATGCAATAATAAAAAAGATGTCCATATCCTTTAAAGGGATATTACCAGCTTAAACTTTTATGGCATATCAATCATTTAAAGGGAACCATAAATGTCTGATACTGTAGGTGCTGGTTACACTTCTATGACTCCCATCTAATGGGAGAATACATGGAAAAACATGTGAGCAGCCACTGTACACAAACAGGCATGTCTGTGACTGGATGGTCGAGGGGTCACACAAAATGGTATAGAGGGCCACATGGGGCCCCCAGGCTGCACCCATGGTGTCGTGAGATTAGGACCATTGCATTCTTCTTCTTATAGTACTGCATAAAATGACAGCTCAGCTAACCAATTAAATTCAGACAGCAATAAAAGGGGGACAAAAAAACTAATACATTCAACAGTATGAATGATCCACAATCTAGAAACCTAAACATATGAGGAATTGCTGTATCTCCTGGTGCATCCTTGTATAAATGCCAGGGTACAGTGTAGAGTCAGCAAATTCAACCCTAGACTGCAATAAAATGGCACATCAGATCCAGTCGGGGTTGGTTCAATGGGAACCCACATGCACACATTTTTACTGTTTTGCACAGCTGTAGATATGATCAGCGTTGTTTCCATATATTTTATTTCGCTAAAGACAATCCTAGGCAGGGAAGTTGCTTGTACTATAGAGACATGTATGAGGTGCCCCTGCTTGTGATGTCATATAACTAGTGATGAGTGAACTTGTGTTTTGAAGTTCGGCGTACAGGTTTGGGTTATCAAAGAATCTCATTATGGATTCCACTACTACGGACCATAACAGTATTTTATGCAGTGGCGTAACTACCAGGGAAGCAGGGGAAGCGGCTGCTTCGGGGCCTGGGCTGACAAGGGGCCCGGTAGCAGTGTGTCACTCTCACCTACATTATAAAGTATTTCAGGCCTGGCCCAGCCCGGAGCCTCCCTTCACATGCAGTGCGGTCACATTAGGGGCCCGCACCTGCCCCGTCCATTATCCTTCCAATTCATTAAAAGAGGGCCCACTCCAACCCGTTATCTAAGGACCTGCCCTGCTCCACTCCCATACATTCTCTTTAGTAGCCTGCATAGTGCGCTAGCCGACAGCGACAGCACACTATGGAAATTAAATAACTACAGCCCGCCCAGCAAAAAAAACTCCTCCTCACCGGAAAAAAGGGGCGAGCGGCAGGCGGGAGAAGCAGCATGGCAGCGGCACATACCTCTGTTTTTCAGGTATGTGTGTCAGCTGCCTGGGCCTCCCTTGCGGCCTTGCCTGCATTTTCCGGGCAGTAGAAGGAGGGAGGGCACGCAGGGCACAGTGGAAAAGCCGGAGAGGAGACAAAAGGCCAGGTACAGCAGGCTGCAGGCAGGAGTTGTAAGTGTGCAGCCACAGCCATGTCAGCCTCTTGTATTTTAGCATGCCTTTGCTATGAAGGCTGGCACAGGAAAGAGTGAGGCTGCGATTGAGATGGCGACCTGGCAGCTGTATGCTGAAGCTTTCAGAATGCAGCTGCCAGGTAGCCAGAAACCAACCTGTGCCCACTCCTTCCTGTGCCAGCCTTCTGTACTATAGCATGTGGTACATGGAAGCCTCCCCTCTTTGCTTGCTGTTCTGCTATCTAGTACTGCTTATTATGGCACTATTACATATGCACACGTGATGCCAGGATGGCCCTGGGCTGGCATCAGGTGCGCGCTTATGTGTGCCATACTGCCATATTAAGTTCTAGTAGATGGCGGAGGAGCGAGCAGAGAGGGGGGCTTCCAACTGTATTTATATACATATGTAGAAAAAGGATGGTGTGGTAGCCTGCCCTGGTCTGAGAGAGTGATCTTCAGCCATAGGAGTGGAGTTTGCACAGGAGGAGAGGGTTGTGAAGTGCAGGGGGTTTTGGCGGGGGCCCCATGGCGGGCCCCTACAAAAATTTGCTGTGGGGCCCAGTCACTTCTAGCTACGCCCCTGATTCTATGACAGCATGCACCACCAGCATAGACTTCTATTATGATGGAATGCAATATGGAATGCCTCTTAAAGGCGTTATCCCATGACTAATGTAAAAAATGAAAATCAGACATCATACAGGACATGACAATCTCATTCTTACAGCTCAAGGGGAATGTCTTTTCTGTTGCAGCTAAGGGGGCGTGTCCATGATCTCCCTATCACAGATCAGGAAGCAGTTCAAGGATGAAACTGAGCATGTGCAACCATCTCAGTGAGCAGGTCAAAGGAATAAGGAAAAGAACAAACAGTAGGTGGCGCTATACAGATAGATTTTATTGAGTAACTCAGTGGCTATGCTAAATTTTTAATTACATGCAATTACAAAAGTATTCAGATCCAGGTGCTGGTTTGAAAACTGTAGACTAATTTTCATGGGACAACCCCTTTAAAGGCTTCCGTGGTGCATGTCGTTGTAGAATTCCGTTATGGTCTGTGGTAGTGGAGTCCATAACAGGATTCTTTGATTATCCGAACCTTGTACGTTGAACTTGAAAACACAAGTTCGCTCATCACTACATATAACTATAACAGGCACTTCATTTCTACCCAGAATGGATCTACCCAGCCTGTAATTCAGTTGATTGGTTGACCCAATATTTGCAATTACAGTCCATATTCACCGGTATCTCTATTCTCCCTGCGGCTATAGCCACCAAGATACTCACCTTCCCCACAGGACTGGAGTCCATGCTGCTTGTGACTGCTCCCACCTGCTCCTTTCTGCTCCCACTTGTGTGTGGTCCCATAGGGCGTGTGTGATCTCCCTGGCTCGTAAAGGGCCAGCATGCACACAGTATAATCTGTCCCCAGCCTATTGCACTTTCACTGAGGTATATATGGCACCTATTGAAGGGTGCTTGAGCAATAAGGTTCTTAGCTTGTCTAGTTTCCATAAAGGTGTGCCGCTATAGTGTTCTGATCTTTGCCTTCTTTCTTTCAAATTGTCTTTTTATGATCTTTGCCTTCTAACTGTATTGACTCTATGTCATCTTCCCTGACTTATTGCCTGTTTTATTATATTATGCTGCACAAACTCTGCCTGTCTTGACTTCGGCTTGCCCTCTGGCTACCTTTTTGCTATCTTTTTGGTGCTGTTTGACCTGCCTGGGTCCAGATCCCCTGGCTAAGTCCACATCCCAGTACGGAGGTAAAAGGGTTTGTGCCAGGGGCCACCTTGATAATACCTTCAGAAGGCCCAGTTCAAACCCATTCAGTGGCACAGTGGGTCCACAATCGCTGTGTTACAAAAAATCTTCAGATTTTTTTTCCTCTTCAGCTTCCTGGCTCAAAATGCGTAAGAATTCTGTGATACCAAAGGGTTTTTAACTTTAGACTATTTACACCTACTCTCTTAAATGTATCTATAACCTGGTGTCCAGCACGTGGCCCATGCAGCTTCCCGAATATTCTTCATCTGACCTGCGTGTACACTAACATCTAGTGTGTAAGCTGTATCGACCTGTATGATATTGGATTTTTACTGTGCATAGGGAAAGCTGTCAATCAGCGGTGGGCAGGTAGGTGAGAGCGTACAGCTGATGAATACGCAGGGCTCGTAGTTCAAGGCGCTAGCTTCATGCTACGACTAATGAACTGTAAATCTTCTCATAAAGTGAGGAAAATTGGCTTCTACCTCACAGGGGTTTTTTTTGCCTTCCTCTAGATCAACTTGTAGGAAAACAGGCTGAACTGGATGGACAGATGTCTTTTTTCGGCCTTACAAACTATGTTACTATGTTACTATGTATAAATGATACCGTATTCACACATCATATACATCTATGTCACTTCATGCTATCCTCAGGGAGGGGAGTATATCCATATTGACAGGTTCCTTGTATATTGATTCAGGTGTAGCCAGAATTCCTCTGCAATGACAATTCACATCACAATGTACAGTGGAGCCTGCCTGGTCCTTAGTGATTATCACCCACAAGCACTGTGTATATTTATGCCTGTTTTACTAATGTGGATGTTTCTGAGTGTCTGATATTGGAAAGCGAAATGAGTAAACATCTGTCAAACACATATTTAACGTTTCCTGTTGAGTAGCACGCAAAGATGCGAATGCCATGGATTGAACGAATAGAAATAACATTATTAATGCCTCTAGAATATAGAAACTGTAAAGGCAAATGAGCTGTGTTTATTTACATCCAATTTGCATCTTATTCGGAGTTGCATTCAGTTAATAATTAAAGAGGACCTCTCACTTTTATTTTTAACCTAATACCTTTTGTTGTTGTTAGTCCTAAACAGTTTCCAGCTCTTTGTCCATTGGCTCTCTGTCCCACCACATTGCCCCTCACTCTGTTTTGGCGCCTGATATGTAAATGGGCACTAAAGCTACGGGAAGGAGTCCTCTTCTCTCCTCTGCTTCTCCTTGACTGTGATGATGTCCAATTGCTTCACAGTTGGGAAGAAGACATGCCATTCTCTTGAGATTTACAAAATCTCACGAGAAAAGCCTATGTAAGAAATTCAATATTGACCAACGCCATTGTGGAGAAGACGTGACGAAGAGAAGAAGAACTGAATATCTGAGCTGAAGATCTATCTATTTACTATCTATCTATCTGCAGATGCAGCCGAGCTAAACTTGATGAAATGTCAAGAAAAAGATAAACATTTCAAAGGATTTCAAAGGCTTTTGTCACAAGATAACCAAGATAACACTGTGCCATGTTTTAGCTCGGCTACATCTGTATCTACAGATGTAGCAGCTCTGGCGCTCACAGCAGGATCGCGTGAGCGCAGAGCGATATCGCTTCAGTCATTAAATAAAAGTGTAGTTACATGAAACCACCACCAGATGGTGCATGGAACTACAGTTTTAATGGTAAGACTTCAGGGCAGCTCCGATCTCCTTGAGGAAATCGGGGCTGCGCTGGTGTTTTAAAACCCACCCCCTCCAGATTAAAACATTGGTGGCGCAGTGCGCCCTCCCCCCCCCTTAGTGTTAAAACATTGGTGGCGAAGTGCGCCCTTCACCCAACCCCCCCAGTATTAAAACATTGGTGGCGCAGTGTGCCGCACCCCTCCCTATTAAAAATCATTGGTGGCACCGTGCCCGAACTGCCCCAGTATAAGATACATTGGTGGCAGTGGGGATCGGAGCCCAGCAGCGTTATCGATGGGCTCCGATCAGTTACCATGGCAACCGGACGCCTCTGGTTACCATGGCAACCCCCTAAATATACATTGGTGGTGCAGTGCGTTAACTAAATCTCCGCTCTGCACTGATTGTGATTTCTGTTCATTTGGGATATAATGTGTGGTGCTAAAATAGATTATAATAATATTGCACTAACAAGATATATATGATTTTAATGTTTGTTTGGTCTCTTGCAGATACTACAACTGGATAGAGTTGGACTGCGGAGATCAGCATTGACCCTGCCACTTAATCTGACACCATTTATATAATTCATGTTTTGATACAGCGGCCTTGGTTAAAGCCTATTTCGATGGGGGGATGAGGTGAAATATGGTCATACTCATTAACTTATTCTTACATTATTGATCTTGGTACGATCCAGTGGATCATCCATTGTAATATTACGTTGTGTTAATTGACATCTGGATCTCATATAGACATATCCTTGACCAGATTAAGTTCTGAGCGGGAGGATATTTGGATCCTTAGTGGAGTCTTCCCATTATCTTGAGTGGTGGCGGGACGTGGGAGAATTCCATAAGTTGCTAATTTTGATTTATGGTGAGCGACGTGGTTTATATGGATGACGGGGTTCAGTGTCTATAACTAGCTGCTGAACGCTTTACGTCCATTATTAGGGTTCCATTCACTGATTGATAATTGGTGAGTGTTGCCATGATAACCTCAGTGCTCCCCATTTTTTACTATATATACTTTTTACTATATATTTATCTACAATGGATTTTTTCTACTGGATGATGTACGTATGGTTATATTTCAATATTTACTTTGTGAGTATGACCGCGCTCACTTTATTCCCTTTATCTTTTGTCCTGGAATGTTTAATTGATAATATAGTATTGATAATTTTATAATGATTAGTCTCAATAAATATGGAACTGTTGCTAGATTCAGCGATGTTTGATCGCTACAAATATACGTAGATTACGTGTGTTCAACACTGGAGACTTAATCATGTGATTTAGGAGCCGCTAGTGAGGTGTATTTTTCACATTACGTTTTTCTAGCGAAGATTTTATACGCAAATATGCTATTTGTTTTATATTGCGTATCATTAGCGAATATTATATACGCAATGTGTAATAATCATATGACCGGATACAGGAAGTTGTATTTGCGGTCCAAGGTGCGCTTCAATGTATAATGTATTGGATCTAGGAGGTGGCACATGCGCACTACACTCTATACAACGCTGTGGCGATGGAGTCCATGCTGGTCAATCGTAGGTCTAATTAATGTTTTTTAATCATGCACTGTTTTCACCTGTATATATCAAGATGTTTTACATTAATAATTAGAGGTAATTATATATTAATATAAATTGTGGATAATTTATGAATAATCATGTCATATTTAATTACTAACACATTCATTATGTTTACATTGATATTTAAATATACGTTTTTTATTACATTTAGTATGATATTTTGTTCACTTTTTGATGATTGTTTGATTAATGCAATTACTGTGGTTCACTGATAAATATGTACTGAGCACCATCACTATTTTGTCACTGCTTGAGAAAGGTTCCATTGTGTGAACCGAAACGTCGCGTTTGGGTGAATAAAACACCTTTTTATTCTACATCTGGAGTGGAATTTTTTTCATATCGTTATTTTGGATATTGGACCGTTTCCTCAGCCGCTGGCACCCGGCTCACCATTTACTTGTCTGTGCAGTCCACATAATTGCTTTTTGGGTATCTATCTATCTATCTATCTATCTATCTATCTATCTATCTATCTGTCTGTCTATCTGTCTATCTATCTTTTATCTATGTCTGTCTGTCTGTCTATCTACACTACATGGACAAAAGTATTAGGGCTAGTGAATTTGATTCGGCTGCTTTGCCAAATTTCACAAAGAAATTCACTTTGTGGTAAATTACTTCATCAAGAAGCGCATTTCTTTGCAAGTAGCAGGCACATTGACTAAGAATGGTGATTGCGCTGCCCCCGTCATTGACCCCCTCAGATGCCCCATTCATCACTGATTGTGGCATCTGAGATGAAAAATGAGGACTTTCAAGGGTTAAATACTCACCTTACCCATCAGGCTCATTCATCATCTTCTACAACTGTCTTACAGTAGACGTAGAAAATGGTCTAAATGTAAAACAGCTCGGTAGCTGTCTTACATTTAGAACTTTGCCAGCTATGGGGCTTTATTAAGACCGGTGTCTAAAAGTTTTCCCTTTACTGGAACTAATAGACCTAGGTCAACCCCTATAAAACAACCATATAGCAATATATTTTCTCAACCAAACTTTACATTTTGTACCATGCAGTCAGGTAATTGAGAAAGCCAGTCAGATAAGTAGCCAAACATCTTCAAGAAAAAAATACAATAAGTCCAGTTGCTCTAACTTAGTACTACTGTTATACCATGACCTGGATGAATGGGAACCTTCACACGTTCTCCTGGTATTCTCCAAGCCCAGACTTGTCCATCAGACTGCCAGATAGAGAAGCGTGATTCATCATTTCCGTGCTGCAGAGGTAGCGTGCTTTACACTACTCCATCTGACACTTGTTATTGTTCTTGATGGTGTAAGGCATGCATGTGGATGCTAGGCCATGGAAATCCATGCAATGAAGCTCCCAGTAGAGAGTTTTTGTGCCGATGTTAATGGCTGAGGAGGTTTGGATCTCTGCAGTTATTGAATCAGCAGAGTGTTGATGACTTTTATGCACTATGTTCTTCAGCACTCTTTGACACCGCTCTGTAACTTTACGTGGTCTACACTTTGTGGCTGATTTGCGGTGGTTTCTAAACGCTTCTACGTTACAGTAATACCACTCATAGTTGATGGTGGAATATTTAGGAGGGAGTAAATTTGTCCACCTGACTTTGCAGTGATGACATCCTATTACCACACTGAAATTCAGTGATCTCTGTATAACAACCCATTCTTTCACAAATGTCTGTAAAGGCAAACTGCATGTCAAGGGCTAGGGGCTGGATTTTATACTCCTGTGGCAGTGGGATAAAGACATGACAAGACAAGAAGCTCATTACACATTAAAGGAAAGATTTATATCCTGTGGAAGCAAACAGTGGAGCTTCCTGTTCAGTGTCGGCAAACAGATAATTTGGAAATAGATACATTAGAAAATTACCAACATTGAAAAACTAAATTCCTCCTACTGTTGTGATATATATGGTGGGGGTGTGCGGGGGATGGAAATGAGAATTTTTTTGGTCATTTGGGATCTCTGTGTATGTTCTCTTTTATTATATGGTCCAAAAAAATGTGAATGGAGAAGGACAAAATCTACCTAAGAGAAATACGAAGCAAACCCACACTTGATGGGAATCTTAGTCAACTAATTCTTTGCTTGCCAAACTGGAACCATGAGGGAGTGTATGGCTGACCATATTTTATTAAATACTACTTTATAATGAAAAAAATATAGAAACTGGCCCAGAAGCTGCTGGTTGACGTAATCCATAGAATGTGAGTGCAACTCGCTGTGGATGAATCTTTAAACACATTATGTGATCTTGTTACATTATGTTTTCATCAGTTTACATGGTGTAAAATACAGAATGAACCTCTGGCAGGAGCTACTGTAGTACTGCTAGGGCAAAGGAATGTGGCAAGGAAATTGAAAATAAGGTTTAAATGCATCTCTGCTAAATTAATTTGTGGTTAATTTACTGTATATCTGATATTAGTGAGAAATACAAGATTCACTGCATTACAGACAGAAACAAACCCTGCATCATACTATCACAATGATTTTTAGTGTTTTCCGGTCACAACAAGCACTAGGGAAAGCACATTTCAGTAGATATCACGTCATATTTAATCCATCCTAATCTGAGTAAATAACGTTATGGAAACCTCAGATCTAGCATAATCTTGCGTGCACGGTATATGTCAGCCGCCGCTGACCTTATTTCCAGCACTGACCTGTAGATGGCACCAAACTCTCTTGCAGCCACTTGTTGCTGTCCAAGGTCCTGAGTTGGAGTGCTGAACCTCCCAGCAGCAAGTGTCTATAACAGTGATGGCTAACCTCCGGCACTCCAGCTGTAGTAAAACTACAACTCCCAAGATGTACACTTGCGTTCTCAGAACTCCATAGAAATGAATGGAGCATGCTGGGAGTCATAGTTTTGCCACACCTGGAGTGCTGGAGGTTAGCCATGACTGGTCTATAGGATCCTGGATGTGTATGGTCATCACGTGGAATTACCTCATATTCAGAAAACAATAGATGATAGCAGGACACTGAATAGGGAATTGTTTGCTTAGGAAGGATTAACTAACTCTATTAACTATTTGCACCCTGGATTGCATTAGCTGCCTACAGTTGCACTATAGCATGATGCATATCATAAGTGTATGTGGGTTAGGAAGAGCTCCTACCACCTAGGTTGTGGGAGATCAGAATATGCAGGCTGATTCCATCATGTGGGAAGAGATCAAACCAGTGCAGAAACTTCAGTGCCAATGTCCACCTGCTTCCCTCATGAACAGAACTACTGTCCATTGCAATACCAGCCCAGCAAAGAGGGGGGGGGACTCCCGCAGTGAGCTGTTGTGATGCACTTAGTGACAAGATAGGGGCTGAATAACTTTTCTTTCAATATATTTATTTGGATATAAAGAATGGTAAAACATAGAATAATAAGAAGTATGTAGGAAAAATTATTTTCAGGGCAATATAAACATAAAATATAGGACAATATAAACATAAAATAAAAAGTCAAAATAGAAGAACATTAGATCAGAAAATTGAAAAATAAAGGGAAGGGAATTAACAAAGCCTTTCCCTGTCTCATTATCTTATGTATAATGAGAAGAAGTCGTGACATCTTAATCTATTGAAATTAGAAGGGAAGTACAACAGCATAATTACAAGCTGTCCAATAATACCAGTCAGTGATACATTTTTCACATAAGTGTTGTTTATGAGCAAACATGTATTCATAGGTATAATTAGTGTTGACTTTGGTAATAATACTGTCTAATGAAGGTATATCTGAGAACCTCCAAAATTGGGCTATTAAAGAAGAAGCTCTAGACAGTATATGGCAAACAATTACTCTTTGTGTATATCATATTTGACCAATACCTAATTTCAAAATATGAAACCGTGGTGTATATGGGATTTTTAAATCAAGAATTATATTGACAAGCAGATTTATATCAAGACAAAATTTGGTTAAGATAGGGCATACCCAGAAAACATGTAGTAAAGTAGTTACTTTGCCACAACCTCTCCAGTAGAGATTTAATGTTTGAAGAGATTTTGGATAGCTTATATGGTGTCATGAGTATAGTAGTTTTATGTAAGCTTCATGATATTTCCCACTAGACAAACTATTTAATAATATTTTGTAGGCTTTATTCCATTGTGGCAAGTGCTAAGTTTAAATCACCTTCACTCTTAGTTATATGTATGGGTTAGTTGTTTGACCCTACCCAAGACAAACTCAAAAAAAGAATGCTAATATATGATCCCTCAAGATATAATGGCCTCAAGATACTATATTTTCAACATACAATGGTCTTTTCTGACCCATCGTAAGTAGTGTTGAGCGAGCACCCGAGCATAATGTTAGTCAATGGGACTAAACCAGGCTCGGAAGAGGGGAAGGTGTCTGGTTAATAGAAAAAGGTCAGAATCACGACTTCTCCTCTTTTACTCCTTTCACTCGTAAAAGTATGCTAATTAACTGAGTTTGTATGCATTAGCGTACAAATCACCATTACAGTGTGGGGAAGAGACTCGAGCATTGCGTTCGAGTACACTCGGTGTTTGGCCGAACACCGAGCAGACCCGAGCGTAGGCATGCTTGGCCGAACAGCGAGTTCGGCCGAGCATGCTTGCTCAACACAAATCGTAAGATGAAACCAGACTCAACATAAAATGCCTCAGAATCAGATCCAACCAATCAAGGCCACTTCTCTGGTAAAATTGCTGGATTAGTTACTAGTTAGCAGCTATTCCTGACTGTTATCTGTAAGGACTTGTTTTACCTGCCTTAGTTAACTGCTTATTTTTCTTAAATCTTCATTTTCTCTTATCTTGGATGACATTTTGGGGCTTTGGAACCAATTACTCAACTTATAATGGTTTCAGCATACAATGGTTGCTCTGGAACCAATTAATATTGTATCTTGAGGGACTACTTGTACCTTTTTTTATTTTAGTTTCCTTATTAATATATGCCTCAATATTCGCTGGTAAGAATAGGAATTTAAGTGGATTATTTCTCGGCTACGTCATTTGAAAGAATTTAAACATTTCTTCCTTCTGTATAACTAGAAGAAAGATCTGAGAAGCACAGTAGATTTTTGCCAACAAAAAAGCCTTCTAAAACTTAATCCCTGCATTTATCCAAACACTAATATTCATTTTTTGAAGTAGAATGGATAACATCAACAAGGGGAATTTTAATCGTCTTTACATGGTTAGAAGGTAAATTCTGTATGTGTATTCCTTCCAACATTGCAAAGTCCATTTATATATATATATATATATATATATATATATATATATATATAGCATATATATGGGAATGTACTGATATTTTTAGGTTAGGTCTAATGTATAAGCAAGTAAGAGGCCTTTTAAAGGGGTTCTCTGGGAATTAAGAAAATGAAAATACTTAAATATCACTTTATGATAAATATATTCCCAAATACCTTTCATTAGTTATAATGGCTTGTTTTGTCTGGGGAGCAATCATCAGGAGAAATAAAATGTCCGCAGTGCTATTAGTACATACAAAACCTGTCCTAATCACACAGTAGGACAAGTTACTACAGAACAGTAAGCTAAAAAGCTGCCACATCCTCCAATCCTCAATACAGATGATAAGATCTTCAGCTGAATCTCTGTGGAAATGGAGATCATGAGGAGACATGAAGGGTGGGAATGTGGCTAATGAGATTCAGCTAAAGTTCTTATCAGCTGTATTCAGGATCATAATCCCTGACAAGAAGAGCAGAGAGGAGGATGAGGCAGCTCTTTACCTCAGTGTTGCGAAGTAACTTGTCCTGCTGTGTGATTAGGACAGGTTTTGTGTGCACTAATAAGACGGCGGCCATTTAGTTTCTCCTAATGATTGCTCGCTAGACAAAACAAGCCATTATAACTAATGTAAGGTATTTGGGAATATATTTATAATAAAGTAATATTTAAGCATTTTCATTTTCTTAATTCCCAGAGAAACCCTTTAAGTTTCAGTAATTTTTTGTTCAATCTTAGTCCAGAGTTTATCTGGAAAAGATGATCAATAATATTTAGTTTGATCTAATATTTATAGTATTTCATTAAGTTAGCTGAAGCCAATTCCCTTGTTTCCTATGTAAATTCATCGTTTTCAAGGTTATTTTAGGATTTTTTATTTTAGACCAGGCACATTTAGGAAGTTTAGGAATTTAGTAGTGTAAAATATAATTTGGAATACAGATAGGCAAAGTGAAGATAACATATAATTTTGGGGATGGATAAGCATTTCATACAAATCAAAGTTATGGTTATGATTTTATTAGTAAATTGGAAGGAAAGGTTAGCTTTGTCCCCAACTGAGAAACAGATCTACTGTATATCATCCATATGAAAAGTAATTTGTCTAAAATGTTTTATTTCAGATGGAATATTCATTCACTTTATAATTTGAGATGGAATTAATTAGTTGAATGGCATCATAAGTAGCTTGTAGGAATTGGAGTGGATTTTGAAGCGATATAAGAATAACATCTTTGAATAAGCCGATAGTATAGTTTGTAAGAATTTTTTAAGAAATACACCCTGAATTTTGAGGTATATTATATATATTCTTATATATTCTGCTAACGGTTCCAATATTAAAACAAAAATCAATGGAGAGAGTAAAGAACCTTGGCATGTGCCACTACCAATATAAAATGTTTTTTTATAACATACCATTTGCTAGTATTCTTTAATATTGGGGGCTTAGAATATAAAGATTTCATAGCTTGTAAAATTCTGCCCTCAAATCCATATAATTGTAAAATAGTAAATGCATATCTCCAGTAAATTCTGTCAAATACCTTCTCTGCATCCAATGAAAGGAGCAGAGAAGGATCTTGACTGGTCTCAAGCCAATTAATTCAGTTGGTAAAGTGATAAGTGCCATCTGCAGTCTGTCTATTCCTTATAAATCCTACTTGGATGGGTTTTATTATTTTTGGAAGGATTTCTCTCAACCTAAATGAAATAATTTTAGTATGAAGTTAAAGTTGTTATTTAAAAGTGAAATTGGATGATAGTTATTTGAGAGGGGTCTTTTCCTGCTTTATGGATAGTAGAAATAATTGCTTTTAATATCTCTTCAGGGAATGGTCTGGTAGACATGGTTAAATTAAATATATCACATAAATGGGATGCAAGTAGGTCGATAAAAGTTTCATTTGTATAAAAGTTTCATTTGTATGTTTATTTGTTGAATTATTCATTTAAAATGTTCATATCATCTTCAGGAATTGTAGGTAAACGGATTCCCTTCAAGAACTTGTTGATATTAGTTAGGATAGGTTAGATTTTAGGGTCCTTATTTAAAAAAAAAAAAATATATATATATATAAAGAAAAATAATAAGTATTAGCTATATGTAAAGGCAATTAGTATGTATATTATTGGGTAACATAATGTAAACATGCAAAATGTTTTATTTATTTTGGATATATTTAACTCTTCGTGCCAAATAGGCCCCAGCTTTATTATTTAAACTGTAGTAATCCATTTTTTAAGAGGTTTTGTTTAAAAGGCTATAAAAGAGAATATCTAATCTTGTCTCAAGGGCCTTTTTATTTCTTGATGTAACATTTTTTTAAAGTTATCTTGTTGTTGTTTCTCCATATGTTTTAACCCCTTCAGGACCAGTGCTGTGCAGTGCTCTGATGGGATGACAGCCAGCCCCCTCTAATGGCAGCACATTAACCCCTTAGATGCTGTGGTCAATGCTGACCACAGGATCAAAGGAGTTTGCAGAGAGAGGGAGCTCCCTCCCTGAGCCCATTGGCTTCCAGTGATGCGATCGTGGGGTGTTGATGGTTGCCATGGCACTTAGGAGCCATACTAAGGCTTGCAGGTCTGACAGCTATGGAGGCCTATGAGGCCTAGCCCCCCAGGCTGGGTCTTCTTGGCAACTGTCAACAGTTTCAATGCAGTGCAATCCAACATGTACTGCACTGAAATAGGGATCAGACCCTCAAACATCCTCTAGTGGGACAAAAATAAAAAGTAAAAAAGTTCAAGGGGACCTGTCAACATGAAAATACAGTGTATTTTGTATACAGTGTATACAGGCAGCATGTTATAGAGCAGGAGATGCTGAGCAGATTGATATATAATTTTATAGGAAAAGATCCAGTAAAACATTTTAAATTCCTGCTTATTCTGGGCTTTGAAGTCCAGGAGGCGGTCCTATCAGTGATTGACAACCTTCCTTCTATGACTGTGTATCACTGTTAGGACCGCCTCCTGGACTTCAAAGACCAGAATGAGCAGGAAATTAAATGAATGAAATACAAAATATAAAAGTTATACTTGTATAAAACTATAATCAATTTGCTCTGCTCCTCCTGTTCTATAATACGCTGCCTTCGGCTCAGAAACCATGTTCAACATGACAGATTCCTTTCAATATCTGGATAATCATCATTACTATAGTAATCTTGAATAATAGTTCCTTTAATCATAAGTTTATAGTCTGCTTTAGCAAGAAGGAAATTGTTCAAATGCCATATGAACCCTCGTTTGGGAAAATAGGGTTCAGAAAGGGAAATGAATAATATAGCATGGTCTGACCATGTAATCTGCCCCAACTTAGCTTCTTTGCATAGTTGAAGGGACCAATAATCGATTCTATAAAAATAATTATGTGGCGTTGAATGAAAACAAAGGGTGTCATTTATCAAACTGGTGTAAAGCAGAACTGGCTTAGTTGCCCATAGCAACCAATCAGATTCCACCTTTCATTTTTGACAGCTTCTTTGGAAAATGAAAGGTGGAATCTGATTGGTTGCTATGGGCAACTGTGCCCGTTCTACTTTCACCAGTTTGATAAACAAAATGTTGTTTTCATTGAGGTTTAAACATCTTCAGGAATCATATAAATCATATAAATCATTATCATTTAGCCA
This sequence comes from Rhinella marina, assembly GCA_900303285.1. Classification (NCBI taxonomy): domain Eukaryota; kingdom Metazoa; phylum Chordata; class Amphibia; order Anura; family Bufonidae; genus Rhinella; species Rhinella marina. The sequence continues at coordinate 61,718 of ONZH01001887.1, read as the reverse complement.
TTTCTGTAGTGTAGGGAGAGATCTCCTGCACTGAGATGTGGAATCCAACTCAGGGTCTGAAATAATATTGACATCACCACCACATACAGTTAGGGCCAGAAATATTTGGACAGTGACACAAGTTTTGTTATTTTAGCTGTTTACTAAAACATGTTCAGAAATACAATTATATATATAATATGGGCTGAAAGTGCACACTCCCATCTGCAATATGAGAGTTTCCACATCCAAATCGGAGAAAGGGTTTAGGAATCATAGCTCTGTAATGCATAGCCTCTTTTTCAAGGGACCAAAAGTAATTGGACAATGGACTCTAAGGGCTGCAATTAACTCTGAAGGTGTCTCCCTCGTAAACCTGTAATCAATGAAGTAGTTAAAAGGTCTGGGGTTGATTCCAGGTGTGTGGTTTTGCATTTGGAAGCTGTTGCTGTGACCAGACAACATGCGGTCAAAGGAACTCTCAATTGAGGTGAAGCAGAACATCCTGAGGCTGAAAAAAAAGAAAAAAATCCATCAGAGAGATAGCAGACATGCTTGGAGTAGCAAAATTAACAGTCGGGTACATTTTGAGAAAAAAGGAATTGACTGGTGAGCTTGGGAACTCAAAAAGGCCTGGCCGTCCACGGATGACAACAGTGGTGGATGATCGCCGCATACTTTCTTTGGTGAAGAAGAACCCGTTCACAACATCAACTGAAGTCCAGAACACTCTCAGTGAAGTAGGTGTATCTGTCTCTAAGTCAACAGTAAAGAGAAGACTCCATGAAAGTAAATACAAAGGGTTCACATCTAGATGCAAACCATTCATCAATTCCAAAAATAGACAGGCCAGAGTTAAATTTGCTGAAAAACACCTCAAGAAGCCAGCTCAGTTCTGGAAAAGTATTCTATGGACAGATGAGACAAAGATCAACCTGTACCAGAATGATGGGAAGAAAAAAGTTTGGAGAAGAAAGGGAACGGCACATGATCCAAGGCACACCACATCCTCTGTAAAACATGGTGGAGGCAACGTGATGGCATGGGCATGCATGGCTTTCAATGGCACTGGGTCACTTGTGTTTATTGATGACATAACAGCAGACAAGAGTAGCCGGATGAATTCTGAAGTGTACCGGGATATACTTTCAGCCCAGATTCAGCCAAATGCTGCCAAGTTGATCGGACGGCGCTTCATAGTACAGATGGACAATGACCCCAAGCATACAGCCAAAGCTACCCAGGAGTTCATGAGTGCAAAAAAGTGGAACATTCTGCAATGGCCAAGTCAATCACCAGATCTTAACCCAATTGAGCATGCATTTCACTTGCTCAAATCCAGACTTAAGACGGAAAGACCCACAAACAAGCAAGACCTGAAGGCTGCGGCTGTAAAGGCCTGGCAAAGCATTAAGAAGGAGGAAACCCAGCGTTTGGTGATGTCCATGGGTTTCAGACTTAAGGCAGTGATTGCCTCCAAAGGATTCGCAACAAAATATTGAAAATAAAAATATTTTGTTTGGGTTATGTTTATTTGTCCAATTACTTTTGAGCTCCTAAAATGTGGAGTGTTTGTAAAGAAATGTGTACAATTCCTACATTTTCTATCAGATATTTTTGTTCAACCCTTCAAATTAAACGTTACAATCTGCACTTGAATTCTGTTGTAGAGTTTTCATTTCAAATCCAATGTGGTGGCATGCAGAGCCCAACTCGCGAAAATTGTGTCACTGTCCAAATATTACTGGCCCTAACTGTATGATCAAGTGACCTTTTTGGATTTACTTAATTCTGAGAAAATCTTATTTAAAAATTAAATTTGCCCTATAGTTAGGTTTACAGTTAAATCGTATTGTTCACATTGTACACCAGTACTAGAAATCTCCCCTTTACATCTATTTTAATATCAAGTAGTTCAAACGATTTTTGATTGCTATTAAAACCCCAGCTTTTTTCTTGTTTGAATGAGAGTGATATTACATGAGTTTCTTGAATACATAACATGTTTGCTTTATATGATTTGACATCTAACCAAACTGATGAACATTTAAAGGGGTGGTTATGTTCCTTAGCATTCATTATTTTTTTTAAAAAAGGCAGATGTATATGATCATTATACAATGTGTCAGGATGATGTAATACGTGGTGTAGCCTGTAGAGGGCAGCAAAGGACGGTAGAAAGTCTTTTAAATGTTGATCAGATGAGGTCTCATATGTGTCCCCAAGAGATATCAGTTGAAAATTGCAGCATTATCTGTAGAAGAATCTTGATTGTAGAAGAATGTCCACTTAAATTCTTGTATTGTTGAAGAAATTTTTGCCTGTATAAGGGAACAAAATAAAAAGAGAGAGAAAAGAGAGCAATGCACAAATATAACAATAGAAGAACGTTGTACAGTCTTGTACAGTCTTCGTAATTTTCTTTGCATTGGTGGGAACATTGCTGTGTTGAGTGTCCTCTATATTAACATTCCATTTCTTCAAAAGAGATAGACTTTCCTCAGTGTTCTGAATGATGAAAGTAGTTATCCCTCTTTGTGACAAGCTTGGTCAGATATCCCCATTTATAAAGAATCTTGTATAATGCTTTGGTAATAAGGAGAAGCTTTTTTTTTTCCTGAATGCTAGTTTGAGATAGCTCAGTATATAGGGATATGTGCTCGAACAGCTCAGGCATAGAAGGTGCTTTTCTCGTAGTAGGTAACACATTTTCTTTGACATGTCAGAAGTGTAATCATGCCAGAACATCTAGTGGTATGTTTACAGGTAGACCTTAGGGTTTAACAGGTCTAGGTGCTCTGTCGATTTTCAGATCCAACTGAGAGACCTTGGGAACTAAAGATGTTATAATTTGCTGAAATAGACTATACGTTCCTTTCAATAACAGTCTCAGGAATTCCTATCTGAACTTTACATTATTTCTCCTGGACCTGTCCTCAAGGTCTGCTATTTTTAACCTAATCTGAGAGCTATAACATCTTCGTCTAAATTATGTGCATCTACTAACAAGTTATGAGCAGATGCAATTTCACCCATTTTGTCGTCACCATTTCGGTCATGTTAGACTGTACTGGGCTTTTTAAAGCCACTAACATGTGATTAACAGAGACAGCTTCAGCAGATGGGGATACAAGCAAAAACATTTGTAGATAGAGGTAAAGTAAGACATATTGAGTCACTTACATCAAATCCTGCATCATCCTGAGGCATAAGCTTCTGTTTTGGTTTTGCAGGACTTCTTATAGTAGAGTAATTTGAAGCAGAGTCTTTCTCCGTGAAGTGTTTGTCACTAGTCTCATGTGGTAGTGTTTCATGGCAGCCCTCTGCTTGCTTAGTTGCTTTATCATATTTGCATTCTCAATGTGAAAGGAATGCTTTTAGTAGCTGCATCGCCCCTCATTATGTCCAGAGTGATGGTCTCTGCAGCTTTCTAAGGCATGAGAGTGAGGGGAGAGGTTTCCCTGAGATGTTGCTGACCTGTTGTTGTCTGTACTCCGGCTGCTGCAGAAAAAGTCTGTTAACGTCTTCTGAGGTTCTCTATTTCTCCTTGCTCTCAGCATGGCAGGTAGAGAAGGCTTTGCTGAGAGCTGGGAGACAGTTTTAAAGTTCCTGTAGCTGTGGTGAATTGCTTGAAAAGGATGGTTGCACATAGAGCCTCAGCAAAGAGCAGCCATCACAGAGCTCAGTCCAGCCACTCCCCCTGCCTTTCATTCTTCTTTCGGGCTATGAGCTGCAGGAGCATCAGAGGAGAGGTGGATTTAATCTGCTAGAGAGGGTCTTTCAGCAATGTGTACTGGAGTCCAGCTGTAAACGCTGGCATCCTCTCCTATGCACTGTCTTGTTCAACTCTTCTCCAGTCTCCAATGATTCGCCGGAGCAAGAAACGCAGATTGGAGTGGTACCCATCACCTCTGAAACCATGCCCGATTTAAAGAAGCAGAGCTGGAGTGGAGGCATCCTGGCACCAAAAGCGAACTAGTCCCGGACATCCTCAGCCTGGCCCTCAACGCCTGGTCTTGTCCTAACCCCACTGTTAGGACCACCAGGTCTTCTCCTAAAGCTTTGGGATGGATGCTTTCAATAACACTACCTCTTCGGACTACTCTTTGGAGAAGGGGAATGGGACTAAGTTTGAGGAGGTAGCCCTTAGCTACCAGATCATCACTTCTCTATTCTTGGGGACACTGATCCTATGTGCAATTTTTGGCAATGCTTGTGTGGTTGCTGCCATAGCACTTGAGAGGACTCTTCAGACAGTGGCCAATTATCTCATAGGTTCTCTTGCAGTCACCGACTTGATGGTCTCTGTTTTGGTGTTACCCATGGCAGCACTTTATCAAGTACTGAACAAGTGGACCCTTGGACAGGTAACCTGTGACATTTTTATTTCTCTAGACGTTTTGTGTTGTACCTCTTCCATTCTTCATCTGTGCGCCATAGCTTTGGACAGATACTGGGCTATCACAGATCCCATAGACTACGTGAACAAGCGAACTCCTAGACGAGCTGCTATCCTCATTAGTCTGACATGGGCCATAGGGTTTTCAATATCCATCCCTCCCATGTTGGGTTGGAGAACACATGAAGACAGGTCTGATCCTGATGCTTGCAAAATAAGTGAAGACCCTGGTTACACCATCTACTCCACCTTTGGTGCATTCTACATCCCTCTGATTCTCATGTTGATACTATATGGAAGGATATTTAAAGCTGCCAGATTCAGAATTCGGAAAACAGTTAAGAAAACAGAGAAAAAGAAAGTGGCTGATACTTGTCTGTCAGTTTCCCCATCCACCATCCAGAGGAAAAGCAATGGGGAACCCAGCAAGAACTGGAAAAGAAGTGTAGAGCCCAAGCCAACCACTTGTGTGAATGGGGCAGTGAGGCTTGGGGAGGATGGTGCTGCCCTGGAGATCATTGAGGTCCATCATTATGCTAACTCTAAAAACCATCTGGCACTACCAGACCACTCAAGTGACACCACATCTCCTCCATGCTTTGAGAAGAAGAACGACAAAAGCGCAGAAGCCAAAAGAAAGGTGGCACTAGCCAGGGAGAGGAAAACAGTGAAAACTTTAGGTATTATCATGGGCACCTTCATCTTCTGCTGGTTACCTTTCTTCATTGTTGCCCTGGTGTTGCCCTTTTGTGAATCCTGCCATATGCCACACTTGCTGTATGATATTATCAACTGGCTAGGCTATTCAAACTCTCTCCTTAACCCCATCATATATGCTTACTTTAATAAAGATTTCCAAAGTGCATTTAAGAAAATCATCAAGTGCAAATTCTGTAGACAATGAGAAGAGACCCCCCCCTTCCTTTTGTTGCCTGCCTTGTTTCATTACCAAGCCCATTTTTTGGTTATACTTTCATGCTTGTGTCCTTGAAAGCCTTGATGAAATGTCCACCTAATGATCTCTGGCACTTGATGTGGACCAAAACTTCTCTGTGTTGAACTAAATCCATCCTTGTTCAATGGCTGCCATTATTTCAATGTGAAATATGTAGACTGTATATAAATATATATTGGATATTTTTTCATGGCCACTGATGGCAGTGGAGTAATTTTGATTTAGTCTTCTGAAACTATTTGCACAGACCAAGGGGCTGACAAACTGTTGGTTACTGTTACTCAATGTGAATTACAGAATGCAGCTGAGGGTACAATGCTACTGGCACACAGCTGCCATTATGTAACAACTTTTTTTCCCCCCCGTTTCCTACTCAGTTGCATTTTGAGAGGGGTGATGGGCTTTGGAGATCTCTCTTCGCAAGTCCCATCCCCCACCTCAAGTTCTGATAATAAATTATCCTATGCATAAGCTGGACTGTCTATAATTAATTTGAATGAAATAAGATTGTCTAACAAAACCAGAGAAACTCTAGAACAGTGAGTATTGTATGTAGAGATGTAATTATGGCCTGAATGTACAGTATTAAATCGCAATATTTGCTGGTGATAATACAACTTGCAAGTTTATTGCAAATAAACTTTGCCTTGCAGTGCAAAAAAATGGCATTTGTCTTGTGTAATGCCCCGAAAATTGGTGAAATTATTCAGGGGTCCGATATTTATACATTGGGAGGGAGGATTTCTGTACTGAAATGGTCACACTGAATGAGCAGGTTGTGGATTTTACAATTAAAGATGTAGCAGAGCTGAAACTGTCACTGAGATACATTTTTTGTCTAGTGTGGTACTGTAGTAATTGAAGCTGCATCAACATGTGATATCACAATGAACTGCACCAAATTCCAGTCTTGGCTCTGCTACATATGCACGTAAATGCTTATATAGTGCCCTGCCATGATATTTGGAGAAAAACAGAAGCCTACACTATGTGTTCATAGGAATCACCTTTATCCTGAGAAGCTATAGGAAATGCTTACCTCTCATCTGCACATTAACCCCTTGCAGCCTCGTTTTTACTGACTGTGGATGTGATTGTGCTCATCCTCTAAAAAATGCTAACTTTCCTAAAGAGCACAACATACCAGAATCCTAATCTGATCTCTGATATTACTTAATATTAGCAGGACGCACAGTTTTGGGGCCACATAGGTTACCATTCTGCTAGACCTGTGGTTACACAGTGCAGCGTAGTGGAAGTGTGCGGTAAGTCATGTCGTCTGCCTAGCCTTCATTAGTGTTTTGGTCAATGTTTTTGGGTTACGCAACATGATTGTGAAATGAACTTAATGTTGCTGCCTCATCTCTGCCGCTCTTAACTGCAAACCAGGGATAGTCCATTTCATGCATAAATATATAATGGGGCGCAGTCAAGGAGGCACCCAAGTGTACCGCCTGTAACCCTGGGCATGTGTTAATTACTGGTTTACTTCATTTGTTCAACACAAAATGGGAAGACGTAGCTACAGTGCATGATGTCATGCATGATTTATTCTCCTAGACTATGTATTAAACATATCAAGGGTATTGAAAGTGGGTCAGTAATGGAGCAAGGGGGGCAAGAAGAAGACAGACATCTCCTTCACTGCAACATATATGTATTGTCTCTCATGCTTGCTCTCTCTCTGTTCCCCTCCATCACTTCTTATTTCTCAGTTCCCACTAGATTTCTATATCATCTTCTCACCTATATCCTCTTGCTTATATATTGCCAACATATAGTCTACATCAGAGATCTCAAACTCGTGGCCCTACAGCTGTTGTAAAACTACAACTTTCATCATGCCAGGAGAGCCTACAGCTATTGGGGCATGCTGGGAGTTGTAGTTTTGCAACAGCTGGAGGGCCACGAGTTTGAGATCCCTGGTCTACATCAATGTTCAGAAGTCATCATTCCTACACATGGTGCTCCCAGTCTAATTTTCCCTGTCCCCACCACACGCACACCAGCACCAATTTCCTACAAAGCCAATTAACCAACCAGTTTTCTGGTTCCGGAGTACCCAGAGGAATCTTGCAAAAAATTCAGGGAGAACATAAAAACTTCATGCAGTTGGTGGGATTTGAACCCAGGACCCCAAGACAATGGTGCTAACTACTGGGACACTGTGCTGCCATTATCACTTACTACAGATGTAGCAGAGATTAGTTTTTCAACGTTGAGTTTGTTAACTGGCACAACTCATTATGATACCCCCCTCTTAATCCTACACCATTACCTTAACATAACCCCTTTAATCCTTCCCCATTACTTTAACACAACCCTTTTAATCCTACCCCATTATCTTAACATGGTGCCCTTTAAAGTACTCTCAAATCTAGCTACCTCTCTGCACCTTTTCATCTTCTCCTCTACGACTTCATCATCTCACTTAATAATGTGTTGCTCTTCTACCTGCCAATGTTCCTTTTTCCATTTTTAGGACCTCATCTTGCTCTTGAACACTTTAATTTCTTATTTCTCTACTTGACCGATTCCCATAGTCACCCAACTGTACAGAATTAAACTAGAGAAGAAGTCTACCCCAGTTCCTGAGAAAAGAAATTGTTTTCCTGCTGTTTCTCTTCACTCTCGTTCTAGAATGTAATCAATACTTTTCTTGTAAGTTGAAAGAACCAGGAGATTGTATACTGTAGCCCAATGCGAATCAATGATTGGTCCTCCTCCCTTCCCCCTCCCTTAGCTTCAGCACAAGTATACGACTCGCCCCCTCACTAGACTGAACAGTCCAAACGACAGTAAAAGTCACTTAGAAAGAGGAGAAGCGATCTGTACATGGAGCGTGACATTTATGAATAGCGGAAAGTGTCACTTGCTTCAGATGATGGTTTCATTGACGTTGATGATTATTGTTTTATTATGTGCTCAGTTGACTTTGAATACCTGATTCCTCAGTTCCCTGATATAAACCTCCCACGACTTTACATATATTATTTATCATTGTTTTCCACTGGAATCATATCTCTTTTTTATCAGGTTTCCAAAATAAATGATGTACGATATAGTAGAAACAAAGCATAAAAATATATAAAACAACATGTGAATGTAAACATTATAGCTATAAAATAAGCTGCTATTAAGCTTCATACATAGCAGCACAGCTTAAAATGTAACCTAATATTATAAGGAAGGGCATCATTCGCCTAAGTCGTATGTAACTAGCACATAGTGATGGGTTCTTAGGTCCTCTGCTTCTATGACAATCTTACCCTGGCAACAGGAGAATCCAGCATATACTGAACATAGACTGGCATAGCTGGTAAGACATAGCAACAGAATTGCTGGCGGCAAAATGAGTCAAGTTAATACATGTTGCACGTAACAGACATGATTTTCTTCTCCAGGCTATAATTGAATACATGGAAATAAGCAAAGATTGAGTCACTTAAGAGGAAATTTGGGTTAAATACTAAAAATGACTCTGGCTGGGAAAGGGTTACATTATGGTCCATTCCTATATGTATAGTCTGTGTATTAATGTAATGTGAAAATGACTGTCCTGACCCAGGAGCTCTGTATTTGGAGATTGAAGAACCTTATGCTTCATTTATGGTCAGGAGTCTAACTAATAATCACCAATAACAAAAAATGGACCAGGGCTCCATGACCATGATCAGGTTAATAAATGGAAGGTTTATGGTCACTGTGACATTCCTTGTCCATGATAATCTATTAACCATGGCTTTCTTCTCCCATACACTCATGTTCCTCCTTCCTCTATCTCAGGCATCATTATCAGCTCCATGGCTAATTTTTTACATGGGTGTAGGTCCCCATCAGATGATTGGCCTCATTATTCTCACCACCCTGAGTTACGCTGATGTCTGTGACAAATACTGCATGTTCTTCCTCTCCTTGCTTAGAGGACATGAGTGATGTGAGATCTTGAGGAGCCTGTCAGTTAGGGAATAGCAATGTGTGGTAGATAGCCTTCAACCACAGAATGTAGAGACATTCCTAAACCAAAAATGATTGCATGCACAATCACTGCTGACGTTAAAGAGCTTCTCCGGGAATTAAGAAAATGAAAATACGTAAATATTACTTTATTATAAATATATTCCCAAATACCTTTCATTACTTATAATGGTTTGTTTTGTCTAGGGGGCAATCATTAGGAGACATCAAATGGCCACCATCCTTTTAGTACTCATAAAACCTGTCCTAATCACACAGCAGGACAAGTTACTTCACAACACTGAGGTAAAGAGCTGCCTCGTCCTCCTCTCTGATCTGCTTTTCAGGGACTATGATCCTGAATACAGTTTAATATGATCTTTAGCTGAATCTCTGTGGGAATGGAGTTGATGAGGAGACATGAAGTACAGAGAGGACAGACTGTGGTAATGGAGACTGCACACAAGTGCTGCTTCTCATCTGCTCATGAACTCCATTCCTACAGAGATTCAGCTGAAGATCTTATCAGCTGTTAGGATAATAATCCCTGACAAGCAAAGCAGAGAGGAGGATGAGGCAGCTCTTTACCTCAGTGTTGTGAAGTAACTTGTCCTCCTGTGTGATTAGGACAGGTTTTGTGTGCACTAATAGGATAACAACTATTTTGTTTCTCCTAATGATTGCTCCCCAGACAAAACTAGCCAGTATAACTAATGAAAGGTATTTGGGAATATATTTCATTTTCTTAATTCCAGGAAAACCCATTTAAGAAGGTGCTAATGTGCGTTTTGCTTGGCTAGAAAACACATTCTCAAATAACCTATGAGGAAATCTTGAGGTAACACAAGGGTGTCCTCCTCCCCATTAATTAGTAGATATGGAGCATACCTGCAAAGAGAAGCCCTTCTTTCTAGAGGTCTCAACATGTCTTTCTATTACTCACGCAGCCAATTGATTTTTATGAGCATGTAATACTTAATTTCCTCTGTCGTGGTGCTAGAGATCAGCTTATGTTTAGGAAGCCCTGCTAACAAAAATGAATTGTCCAAAATGGACACCCTCTTTAAAGAGGACCTATTAGTTTTCCTGAAGTCTGTCATATCCCTTTACTAAAACTTTCATGTCAAGGGAATTTGATGACTTGTGTATAAGCACTGACATGGCAGTACATCGAATCATTGTGTCTAATGTACTAAAAGCACTGAGTGGGAATTCTTACCTATGTACACTGACGATCTCTAGCAGGAAGAACACTTTGCCTTAGGTGGGATTCTCTATAGACACTTGTTTGTGCAATGTTTTTAATACTGGGGAAGAATGGACCTGTAAATCATGGTCCTGAAGTGTTAGGTCACCTGGAGGTCTGGATTTTTCAGAACTGAATTCAAGATCTTAACAAACAGCTCATTGTACTTATAATTAAAGCAAACATAAAGTTAATCTAGAAGGGTTTCTCACAAGGTGTTTTACAGTACATCAATAGGACATCCATTAAAGGGGTTGTCTCACTTCAGTAAATAGCATTTATCATGTAGATAAAATTAATACAAGACACTTACTAATGTATTGTTATTATCCATATTGCTTCCTTTGATTTATTTTTCCATTACATTATACACTGCTCATATACAGGAGTTACGACCACCGCAGCAGCAGCACAGATATGAAGTGGGCAGGATTGGAGATGCTGCGGATGTATGCCTATGCATGAACCCATGGTCTCAGTCACTAGTGGCTGATGCTTTTTCCTATACTGTACAAGCACAACCACCACTGATGGATTGCAGGATGCTCGTAACCCCTGGAAACTAGCAGTGTATCAAGTGATGGAAAAGTGAATCCAGCCAGCAAAGGAGGCAATATGGACAATCACAATACATTAGTATAGGGATCAGCAACCTCCGGCACTCCAGGTGTTGTGAAACTACATATCCCATCACGCACACTTGCTTGGCTGTTCTCTCAGCTCCCACAGAAATGAAAAGAGCATGCTGGGAGTTGTACTTTAAGAACAGCCAGAGTGCCAAAGGTTGCTGATCCCTGCATTAGTAAGTGCCTTGTATTAACTTGCCTCATCATTTGCCTATTGACTACTATTGATGGGTTCCCAGCCTGGAATCTAGGAGTAATTGCACCGACGAACACCAACACTGTGCTGCTGTTTTCTTTTTGTTTTTTGTAACTTTCTCTACATAATAAATGCCCTTCACTGAAGTGAGACAACCCCTTAAAATGAATTGAAGTTCTGAAAAATGCTCAAAAATTTTCTGTAGGCAGCAGGTACCATCATTCTTTAGCAAGTGGAGTAGGTGGTTGGTCCAGCACCTTGGCAGGCAGGGGTCCTAGTGACATTTCTTAAATCACTTGCATGAGAAAAATCCCATCAGTATATGTTAGGTACTTAGGTACAGTCACACAACTGTATATACTTTCCGGTCCACAAAATGCAGATCCACAAAGTACGGATAATGTCTGAGTTGCATGTTTTTGTTTTTTTTTCTTTGTGGACCCATTGACTTCAATCAATCAGTGGTCTATATTTTGCGACCAAGTACAGGACATGTTCTGCCTTTTGCGGAACGAACGTGTGATCCATGTGCCTTTCACATCTGTATGTCCATTCCGCAAAAAGATAGAATATGTGCTATACTTGGCCACTATGTGGACACCTGACCTATTGAAGTAAAAAAATAGTTAAAAAAAACAGATGCAACTGCTAATGTGCGTTTTGCAGACTGCAAAATACATAGAGTTGTGTGAACGAAGCCCAAATCCCCATATTTTCCTTTTGTATGGTGCTCACTTTTTAGGTCACAGGAAAGCTGGTTGACATCAGCTCCCATGGGGGTTCTCACCCACGTTCCCCACACCCTTGAACATCATTGTTGCTCGTTTATGCAGAAATACATCCACTTTCATTTATCATTTTCTGCTACTGCAGTGTCTGGAAAAGGTGGTTGTAAATCTACGTAGGAGATACAATGGTCCACATGTGTTTTGTCACCCAGCTTCTCCGAACATAGATACAATACGTATAAGATATGGCTCCAGAAATACTAAATGACTTCATGTAAGTAAACAATTCAGCAACTTATATGTAAAGGGGATTTCTTGTTCAGTTCAGGGGACCCAAGTTTTCAGAATTTACACCAAGAAGAACTTGACATTTACAGATGAAGCATAGCTGAATATATTATTTAAAGGGGTTTTCCAGGATTCAACTTTTTTTTTTCTACAGAAAACATAACATGGTATTACAGCTCATTCCCATACAAGTCAACTAGACTTAATCCAGGACACTCACTTTAGCTCTTTGTTTAGGCTCTGTGATAATAAAGTAGGCTTTATCTGCAGTCCTATGTAAATCCACAGAAAGCATACTGTGGCACATTACATGTTGTATCTAGTATGTTAAACCATTGATTTATTGTATGAAGGTTTTATGTGTTTCTTGTTTATAGCAAAAACATAGAGGTGGAAACAGCACTACTCTACCTGTAGTTCAGGTTATAGGGTCCATTCAATAAATCCTAATATCGGATTGTGGGTGCTCGCGGTGCAGGTCCTGGCTCCAAAGTCCCGTATAATAGCAAATTGTAGAGATCCACAGCACTCCAATGTTTTTCAAACTGTAGGTGGTTTCTTTATTAAGACATCTAAATACAATGCGACGTTTCGACTCAATGGAGCCTTTCTCAAGCCTTGAGAAGGCTCCATTGAGCCGAAACGTCGCACTGTATTTAGATGTCTTAATAAAGAAACCACCTGCAGTTTGAAAAACATTGGAGTGCTGTGGATACAATTTGTTCTTGTTTATAGCAGTCAGTTTTATATCGCAAATGGATAATATGGCTGATTATAACTGTGTTAGGGCTTATGCACACAACCGTATTTTCTTTCCGTGTCCATTTCTGTTTTTTTTTTTGCAGAACCAATCATTTAAATGGTTCCGCAAAAAAACGGAAGTCACTCCGTGTGTATTCCGTTTCCGTATGTCCGGAGAACACGTCCTATTATTTTCCGCATAATGGACAAGGATAAGACTGTTTTATTAGGGGCCAGCTGTTCCATTCCACAAAATACGGAATGCACACGGACCTCATGTTTTTTGCGGATCCGTGTTTTGCGGATTGCAAAATACATATGGTTGTGTGCATGAACCCTTAAGTTTAGTTTTTCAGTCTGACTTTATATAAAGACAACATTTTATATGTTTTCAATATATTTCATTACTAATACCGCCCAATATTCATAGAAATGAAAGGTGTCGGTGACTATGTATTCCTTGTGTGGAGACACAGAAAAGTAGCTCTGGTGTATATTGCGTAGTGACATGTGTCAGTCTCGGAGTACACGGCTTCATGGCCGGTTCTGTATGTGGAATAATTATTGAGGTCAGATTAAGCTCAATCCCACTCCCAGCTCTTGCTTTGCTCAGCAAATCAATTTGTGTGTGCACTGTTTGATTCGTAGGCAGCGTTCTCAGTATCGACGTGGCTGGATATTTATGGTGCATTATTTTGGTGGGCATGTAATAGGGTAATACTAGATTCTATCTAAATACAGTATTTGCATTGATTGTGGTAGATTTACTAATCTGAGGGAATGGATTTGTAGATACAGGACTGATTCCAGACTGGAGGGGGGAGGGGGGGGGACTAAACCCAGCCATGTCTGGAGGTCTGATTAAGTCTGGGATAACTTCTTCAATGAAGTTGAGTGTGCATATTTATGGTGTCATTAAAAGGGGTTATCCCATGACTAATGTAAAAAATGAAAATCAGACATCATATAGTACATGACAACCTCTTTCTAACAAAGCTAGAACCAGCCCTGTACCTGGATCCAGAGATCTCCTCATTCATTGTTCTGCTAGATTTATATCAAGCTGACAGCTCAAGGGGAGTGTCTTTTCTGCTGCAGCTCAGGAGGCTTGTCCCTGCTGTCCCTATCACAGCTCAGGAGGCGTGTCCATGCTCTCCCTATCACAGCTCAGGAGGCGTGTCTCAGCTGTCCCTATCACAGCTCAGTAGGCAGTGGAAGGATGAAACTGAGCATGTGCGGCTTTCTCAGTGAGCCGGACAAAGAAATAAGAAATGAACCAAACAGCAGGTGGCGCTATACAGAAACATTTTATTGACTAACTTAGTGGCTATGCTAAACTTTTAATTACATGCAATTACAAAAGTATTCAGATCCAGGTGCTGGTTTGAAAACTGTAGAATATTTTTCGTGAGACCACTTATTTAATAAAAAAATTGAGTTTTGAAGAGGGGCATCCACTTTGGAATATCCAATACAATAAATTGGCATAGTGATCGTACCTATAACCCCCAGCATATAACATGAGGGAAGTGTCCTGCACCACCAAAGTACATTACATAGTATCCATTAAAATCAGTGGGCTGTCCCTACTGATTCACAGATGGGTTCTCCATGCTCTTTGTAGCTCCTCTACACTCTGGGAATTCAGTATGAACAATATCTAATCTATGGGGTTGGACAAGTGTTTCAGCTTTGGCACAGTATACCAAGCACAGTGCTGTACATTGTATAGTGGCTGTGCTTGGTATTGCAGCTCAGTCCCATTCACTTGAATGGGATTGAGCTGCACAAAGGGAGTGTGACCTTTGGAGGGGATGAGTTTAGGAAGAGGCAGCAGCGCTCACCTGGACACATTGATGACCTGTTTTTGCAGTACCAAGCCAGATAAGTAGGCTTCATTTAATTACAGAGTGATTGGCATTTCCTGATTTTCTGTAACGACCATGCTTGTAAAAGTAACCCCCAGAAGTTCAGCCATATTGGCTGTCACCTTTGAGTTTTACTCTCAGTAAATGGTTACTTTATCATTAAAGATGTGATTCAATTTTTTTCAATCAGTTTCTGAGAAGTTAATTCAAAAGTGAAAATTAATATGGCTTCCTCTTGTCACAACAATGACTGACAAAAATAACATTTCTGTATGTGAACATGATATAATGACCACCCATTGGCTATTGCTCTAATTTATGTTTCACTAATATTTGGCCAATCTTACATTTTGGATCGAAATATGAAATGTCAGATTTAACAGTTTGGTGACTGTGCTGAATAGATAGGTCTTAAAGGGGTTGTGTCACTTCAGCAAGTGGCATTTATAATGTAATACAAGGCACTTACTAATGTATTGTGATTGTCCATATTGCCTCCTTTGTTGGCTGGATTCATTTTTCCATCACATTATACTCAGCTTATATCCATGGTTATGACCACCCTGCAACCAGTGGCCATGCTTGTACACTATAGAAAAAGCTGGTGGTGGTCAGGAAAGCCGGAACGCGCATAGACACACATGCGTAGCACCTCAAGTCCCTGCAACCTCACATCTGTGCTGCAGCAGTGGCCGTAAACCCCCTTTAAAGAGAAATGCATAATGGCAGAAAAGGAGACAATATGGGCAATCCCAATACATTAGTAAGTGCATTTTGTTAAAGGGGTTGTCCGGGTTCAGAGAAGAACCCGGACATACCTGCAATTTCACCCAGGCAGCCCGCCTGAAGAGGGCATCGGAGCATCCTATGCTCCGATGCCCTCCTTTGCCCTGCGCTAATTAGCGCAGGGCAAAGGAATTTCGCCGGGTTCCGGTGACGTACCGGTCCCTGCCGGGCAGAGGCTTCCGCCCGGCAGTGAGTCGGTGACGTCATCGGCGCTGATGGACAGGCTTCAGCGCTGCCCTAGCCAGTAAAACGGCTAGGGCAGCGCTAAAGCCGGCCCATTAAGGCCGGTGACGTCACCGAACTCACTGCCGGGCGGAAGTACCCGCCCGGCAGCGAGTATTTACAAAACAAGAGACCTTGCCCTGCGCGATCTAGCGCAGGGCAAGGGGGGGGCATCGGAGCATGAGATGCTCCGATGTCCTCTTCAGGCAGGCTGCCTGGGTGAAATTGCAGGTATGTCCGGGTTCTTCTCTGAACCCGGACAACCCCTTTAACTTTCTCTACAGGATAAATGTCATTTGCTGAAGTGAGACAACCCCTCTAACCATGTATCCAGCTAGTCATCAATGTCATCACCATCTTAAAGGGGTTGTCCGAGTTATGTAAAAAAAATATATATATATGTATATATAACACTGTAAATCTTATGGTCAGCAATATATACATAAGCTAATCAAGTTTTAGGCAACAAAAATAATATTTCCTCATTTCCCTGGTTCTCTTCTGGCCTTTGTTTACCTGCAATAACAACAATCACTGCCCCTCCCCCTGCTCTGCAATGGGAGTGAATACAAGTAGCAGCATGTTGTATGTGTAGGACTACAAGTCCCAGCTGTACAATGACACTGCTGATACACACAGGATCTTCCCCCTACCTTTCTTGTGCAATGCTCTGCAGATCTCCTTAGATATCCTCCAGTCTGTCAGTTCTGTGTCTGCAGGATGAGGAAGGCAGATCCTGAGTCTCTTCATTGCCTGCAGCTGCTCAACAAAGCCTTGAGCCCTGAATATGTGCTACAGAAGGGGTTAAAGTTTGCTGAAAAATCAAGGAAGAAGGAGACACAGGGCAGATGGCAGTGCAGGGGATGTGGCCAGCACAGTGACGTCTAGTGTACAGAGTGTTATATGCTTGTGCACGAAACATCAGCAGAGCAGGGAGAGAAGCTGACATCACAGGTCATGTGACCTTCAGTAAAATCTGAGAAAGGAGTCACTATAGATAGAGGAAGTGAATTGAAAATCCCTTACATTTCATCAGTTAGAAACATACAAAGAACAAAAAAATAACTTGGACAACCTCTTTAATCTGCTCTTCGCTCCATGTGATATAATTCTATGAACAGGACAAGTGATTTTATCCCACTGATGAAACCTGCTTATTGTCATGTGCTGAATAGATTACAATAAAACTTTACATATTTACTCACAGAAGTAAAGATATGTCCACATTTGTATTGGAGAGTTTCCATATGGATGGTATGAGACTGCACAGAATGACTATCATTTCAGTCCCTTGTATTCATTAACAATCTTCTCTTGCAGGTAAATCAAGTGATATATAGGGGGACTTTTTAAAGAGAAGCCATCATGTACTGTAGAAAATGCAGGCAGCATGTTGTAGGGAGGCAGAGCTGAGAAGACTCATATACAGTATAAATTTCTGAAAAAAGATTCAGTATGACTAGTAATTTATTAATTTAAACCTCTGCTCATTGTGGGATTAGGAGTCCATGTGGGAGGTCATGCTCAGTGACAGGAGGTCTACAGAGATAGTTATAAATCTATAGAACCACTTACCGGACTCCTAATGCCAGAATGAGAAGATGTTTAAATTAATAAATTACTACTCCTACTCCATCTTCTCCCCCCTACAAAAAATCTATCTATCTATCTATCAACAGTATCTATCTATCTAATCTATCCGTCTCTGTCTATCTACTATCTATCTATCTATCTATCTATCTATCTCGTATCTATCTCATATGCGGGGGTGGGATTTAAATTTTTAACAACAGGTTACCTACTCAACAGCAAACACGCGGCATCACGACACATGTTTACATATACATACACCATATATATGCAGCACACATAAATACACCATATATACACCACACACACATACCACCCAACTTTTAAAAAGCCTAAGGAGCTAAACGATGGAATGGAAGCACTCATCTCCATCTGCTGGTTTAATTTTAACAACCGGATCTGGAGAACCTGAGGGAACTGGCTGAATCCCATGCCTGCTCATATCTATCTATCTATCTATCTATCTATCTATCTATCTATCTATCTATCTATCTATATTAATCAGCTCAGCTCCTCCTGTCCTATACCATGCTACCTGCATGTTGGACTGCATTTTTAGCATGGCAGGTTCCTTTAAAAATTGTATAGTTTGCTAAGATACACTGCATAAGGACTTGATTATAATTTTAGCTTGTGGTTTGTCTCTGATTTGGCAAATTAATGAAGATTCTGTGGAACCATTCAATTAACTCTGAATTCAGCAACAGAACATCTGAAATTTTTTTTTTCATTTTCTGGAAAAAGAAAGCATGTCATAATAAGCTTCAACAAAATATGCTGAAGAGTTTTGGATGGGGGAGGGATATGCATCAATCCATTAAATATTTAATATTTAAAAGTATCTTCCCATCTCAGCGATTGATCACTAGGATAAGTTCCCAATGTCAGATAGATGGGGGTCCCACCTCTTGATCCGCTCCCATCTCCAGAATGGAACCCCCCCCCCCCACTCCCCCGAAGTGAAGGAGTCATGCATACACAGCCACCCTCTGTTCACCGCAATGGGGGTCCCAAAAATAGCTGAGCTCTGGCTTGGCTATTTCCAGCAGTGGAGAGGTGTCCATGCATGTGTGGTGTACTCTCCATTCACTTCTATGAGACTTCCAAAAATAGTCGAACGTTTGGCAATTTTCGGAACTGCCATCAAAGGGAATGACATTGATGGCATGTCCTAGCAACGTGCCACCAAGGTATGAGATGGATATAACCTTTTAAAGCAGATTTGACATCAGAAAATACTACGTATCTTATGTAATGGTAGCTTCCAAATTAGCCAAAACACTCCAAAAAATATTGTGCCATATGACTAATAAGTGTGCTCAAAGAATGCACCAAACCAGTGGTATATTTACTATTCAGGCAGAACACACACTGCTATGAGACCAATAGTGAAAAGAACCCAGGGCTGAACTCCTTCTCCTGCTTCCCACATTTTCCTGCAGGAGAGAGCTAAGTGCCTAAATATGTTTACAGCTTCCATTGAATTCAACAGTAACTGTATAAATTCTTATAGTTATAATTCCTTATAATATTATATAATATTTATATAATATATAATATTTATATTTAATAATTATATAATAATATTATAATTATAATTCCTTCTGGAAGTTGTGAATGCTGGCAGGCAATTTATAATATACAGAAACTGCATGAGGGGAAGCAGAGGATTAACAATTGTATCAAGGAGATTTATCAATATGTTTATGCCATGTGAAAATATATTGAGAAATATGGTGTTTAGACTGAGAGACGTATTTTTAAAGTAACTTCCACATTTTCTGGAAGTCAATGTGCAAAAATGGGTATTTTTCAATTAAAAGATTCCTACAAATTAAAAAAAAATGAGTATATTTATCAGAAATCTCAATGGGGCTGTAAGTAAGTTTTACTATGGGACCCTATGATACCCTAAATTATGAGTCCGGCGTATTGATGTGCTGGGAGCTCCCTTCCTGGAAGTGATTGACAGGCTATTGTAAACACTGTAAATCAGGAGCCAGCTGTTAATTGTTTGATTGCTCCCATTAGCTAAATGGCTTATTGTTTTTGTGCCATTGTGGCTAATAAAGTCTTAAGGCCCTTTTACACGAGCCGATTATCGTTCAAATAATCGTTCAAACGTTCGGATTTGCACGATTATTGTTGTGTATAAACACGGGTAACGATTTAACGACGAACCAGATTTCGTTCGCTTCTCGTTGATCGCATCTTTTGTCCTGCCAATAAATTAATCGTTCATCGTTCGAAAATGTTCCAGTTTAAACAAAAATCGTTTAGTCGTTGGCAGATGGTAATGGTAATGCTTATGGCAAGGAGCAAGGAACGATCGTAATAACGATTATAAAACGACCGAAAGTATGAAGATTGTGAACGACTTCTCTTTCAGTGTAAACGGTATTTACATTGCATCATTCGATCGTTCATCTACGATCGCTAATACGATTTATCTTTCCGTGTAAAAAGACCCTTACACAGAGCAGAATAGTTGAAGACGTTCTCCAAGACTGAAGCATTGACTTGACATTGACGCTGATTACTCCACTTCAGGCTCCTTTACCAGAACCAATGATGTTTCTTATTACTTTACCATATAATCGAGTATACGGAAGATTTCTTTGCTTCACTTTTAAAGGGTATTCCAAGATATTTTTTTTTTACTGATGACCTATCCTCTGGATCTAATTGGTGGGATCCGACACCCGGGACCACCTGGCCTTCAGCTGTTTTGAAAAGGCACAGGCGCTCAGAGGTCCGCAGCTTCTTGCAGCTTACCAGGCACAGTGCTGTACACTGTATAGCGGTTGTGTTTGGTATTGCACTCAGCCCTATTCACCTTAATAAAGCTCCCTTTCGCTTGAATGGGAGCTGAACTGCAGTACATGGGCACATTTTCTGGTGCTGGTGGCTGCCCGAAACAGTTGTTAGACCCTACCAATCTATCCTGAAGGTAGGTCATCAATGTCTAAGGCCCCATTCACACGCCCGTATGTACATTTCTGCATCTTATCCGCATTTTTGCGGATAAGATGCGGAACCATACGGACCCATTCATTTTTCCATAGGAGAAAAAAAATTACGGAATGCACACTGTGTGCATTCTGCATCCGTATATTACGGAAGTTCTCCCGCAAAAAAAGGAAACATGTCCTATACTTGGTCGCAAAACACGTCCTTAACCCCATTAAAGTCAATGGGTCCGCAAAATTACGGAACACTACGGAAGACTTTCTGTATGTCTTCCGTTTTTATACTGATCAAGGAATACATACGGTCGTGCAAATGGGGCCTTAGTCTTAGAAAACCCCTTTAACCTAATTGCTATTTTATATAACTATGTTTCTATCTCAAAGAGTTATGACCTCGGTTGTTGATAGCCTCTGTGCAAGAATTTTGCAGCAAAGGGAGAAAGATCCTTAGAGTGAATCTGACTCATCAAGACTACTTATGTATGGTAAGCATTCCAGCCCAATCACACAAAATGGAGCACCTATCATCATAAATGACCTCCATATATACAAATAGAGGAAGAATTTGGTCATATTTATTGGTGTCAAAAACCTCTGCTCCAGGTTTTTGAATAATCTATAGTGTAATGTATTAAAAATATATCATACATGAATGAATACATAAATAAATAAATAAATAAATAAATAAGTAAACACATAATTAATATCTTCTAGACCTCTGCTGTACATGTATGGTGGAAGTCTGGCATTTAAACATTGCACCCATTTAGAAGCTGAGCGGGTGCCATAGCCACCAGCAGACACCAGGGGCAATAACCCCGATCACAGACATTTAACCACTTGTGACCCAGCATCTGAGAAGCTTTGCACTGCACTCCTGAATGGCTACTTGACATAGGGATCGGGAGCCTTTCATTCTTTGTGGAAGCCTTGAGCCTGCTAGAGGCTCCAAGGCTTACCAAAGCGATTTTCCTAATGAACCTCCCATAGGCTACAGTATTAATTCATTGCAGTCTTTGGGAGAAGCATTGTGATGGACGCATGTTCAAGTTCTCTAGGAGGACGTAAAGAAAACGTTTTTAAAAATATAGAAAAATATATAAAAATCAAAAATAACCCTCCTTAATAAAAAATAAAGATCATAGGTATCACTGCATCCCAAAATACTCACACTGTTAAAATATAATTGTATCTATCCCACTTGGTTAACTGCATAACAAAACAAAAAAAAGACAGATCCATCATTTTTTCATGCATTCAACTCCCAAAAAATTGTAATCATACACACTTGAAAATGTTATCAATAAAAAGTACAGATCGGCCTGCAAAAAATGAACCCCGGATCAGCCCCGGATAGACATACTGAAACTACAATTTTTTAAAATTTATTTCTTTTTTAAGTACAAAAACATAAAAAAACTATATAAACAAGGTATTGTTATAATTATACTGACCCAGAGAATGAAGGTCACAAGACATTTTTACCGCATAGTGAATGCCATAAAAAAATCCATAAAACTGTGGCAGAATTGCGTTTTCTTCAAATTTCACCCCATTTGGAATTGTTTTTCCAGATTTTTATTACATCATATTCAATATTAAATGGTGGCATTAGAAATCACAATTTGTCTCACAAAAAAACAAGCCCTCACACATGTATGTGAATGGAAAAGTAAAAAAATTAATGGCTCTGGGAAGGCAGGGAGTAAAAAATGACAATGGAAAATCGCAAGGTCCTGATGGAGTTGACAAGTTAAAGGGGTTCTCCAGGAATTAAGAAAATGAAAATACTTAAATATTACTTTATAATAAATATATTCTCAAATACGTTTCATTATTTATAATGGCTTGTTTTGTCTGGGGAACAATCATCAGGAGAAACAAAATGGCCACTGTCCCATTAGTTCACACAAAATCTGTCCTAATCACACAGGAGGACAAGTTACTTTACAACACTGAGGTAAAGAGCTACCTCATCCTTTCTGCTGTGTCCTGAATACAGATAATAAGAACTTTAGCTGAATCTCTGGGGAATTTAGTTCATCAGGAGACATGAAGTACACAGATGGTAGACAAGACAGACTCTGGTAATGTGGGGCTGTGGTAATGGCGACTGCATTCAAGTCCTGCTGCTCATTAGTCACACCTCACCCTCCTCTCTGTGCTTCATGTCTTCTCATGATCTCCATTCCTACAGAGATTCACCTGTATTCAGGATCATAATCCCTGACAAGCAGAGCAGAGAGGAGAATGAGGCAGCTCTATAGCTCAGTGTTGTGAAGTAATTTGTCCTGCTGTGTAATTAGGACAGTTTTTGTGAGAACTAATGGTATGGCGGACATTTTGTTTCTTCTGATGATTGCTCCCCAGACAAAATGAGCCATTATAACTAATGAAAAGTATTTGTGAATATGTTTATTATAAAATAATATTTAAGTATTTACATTTTCTTAATTCCCGGGAACCCCTTTAAGGACCTAGGAATAGAATGTTCATCCTAAATTTTTGGTAATTGGCACCCTAGGACAAGCATTCTCATCCTGCTGTCCTTCCCTGCCCCACATGAGGTGCCGTGATCAGAGGCAGGGGCCCGGCTGTAAATACTGACAGCCGGACCCCTGCTGCATCCACCAGTATCAGCGACAACACCGATGCCGATGGATTAACCCTTCATATGCTGTGGTTAGTGCTGACCATGGCATGTGAGAGATTCGAGCACCCTCTCATGATCCATCGGTACCCCACACAGCGGTGACAGGCAGCCCCAAGCTTTGTATTGCACTGTGTAATAAACTGATAGTCAATGCAGTACAATACAGATGTATTGTACTGCATTGAAATAAGGATAAGATCTTGAAATGTTGAAGTCCCACAGTGGGACAAAATAAAAAAGTGAAATAATTGTTTTAACAATAAAAAAAATTGAAGTTTTGAGTTAAAAAAAAAACAAACAAAAAATGCCCCTTTCTCATAAAAAAAATAGAAAAAACAAAAACAGACAAATTAGGTATCACAACATAACAACCTGCTCTATAAAAATATCACATGATCTAACCTGTCAGGTGAATACCGAAAAAAAATAAAAATAAAAACTATGCCAAAAAATAATTTTTTTGTCACCTTACATAAAAAAGTTTAATACCAAGCGATCAAAAAGTCGCATGTACCCCAAAATAGTACTAATCAAACTGTCAGCTCATTCTGCATAAAAATGAGTCACAAAAACATGATAAAAAAAAAATCTTAATTATGTAAAAAAATCATATGTACCCCAAAATAGTACCAATAAAACTGTCACCTTATCCCATAATTTAAAAAATGGGGTCACTTTTTTGGAGTTTCTACTCTAGGGGTGCATCAGGGGGTCTATAAATGTCATATGGCAACTTAAAATTATCCCAGTGAAAGCTGCCCTCCTAAATCCTTATGGTGCTCCTTTCCTTCTGTGCCCTGCCGTGTAGACATACTGCAGTTTACGACCACATATGGGGTGTTTCTGTAAACTGTAGTATCATGGTAATAAATATTGAGTTTTATTTGGCTGTTAACTTTTGATATGTTACAGGAAAAAATGGATTAAAATGGAAAATCTGCCAAAAAAGTGAAATTTAAAAATTTTGTCTTCTGAATAACTTAAGGGGTGTAGTTTCTAAAATGGGGTAATTAATGGGTGGTTTCCACTATGTAAGCCTCACAAAGTGACTTCATAACTAAACTGAGTTTCAGCAATTTTCTTAAAAATTAAAAAAATTACTTCTAAAATCCTTAAGCCCCTTTCACAAACTTTATTCTGTAAAATCCTTAAGCCCCTTTCACACGGGCGAGATTTCCGCGCGGGTGCAATGCGTGAAGCGAACGCATTGCACCCGCACTGAATCCTGACCCATTTATTTCAATGGGTCTTTTCACATGGGCGAATTTTTTCACGCATCAGTTCGCCGTTGTAGCATGTTCTATATTCTGCTTTTTTTCACGCAGCCCTGGCCCCATTGAAGTGAATGGGTCTGCATGAAATTCGCATTGCATCCGCACGCAAGTGCGGATGCAATGTGTGATTCACTGATGGTTGCTTAGAGATGTTGTTTGTAAACATTCAGTTTTTTATCACGCGCATGCGAAATGCATCCATACGCATCACACCCGTGCGGAAAAAAATGAACGAACGTACGCAATCGCAGTCAAAACTGACTACGATTGCGTGCGGATTGGTGCGAGTTTTCCGGAACGCATCCTGAACGCATCCGGACTGAATCCGTGACGCTCGTGTGAAAGGGGCCTAAGCCTTATAACATCCTAAAAAAAAAAATTATATTTACAAAATGATGCAAATATGAAAGAGAACATATGGGAAATGTAAAGTAAGTCTTTTATGATGTATCACTACCTGCCTTAAAAGCAGAGAAATTCACATTTTGAAAGTTGCAAATGTTTTCAAATTTTCTGTAAATCCGCGAAAAATCAATCTTAGAATGGCATTCAAAAGTTATTACCACATAAAGTGACACGTGTCAGATTTCCAAAAAAACTGCCTGGTCCTTAAGGTGAAAAATGACAAGGTCCTTAAGGGGTTAAATAAATAAATGTACATGTATAAATAAACATATGAATAAATAAATTGATAACTGTGGAACACTATCTCTGTTTTCAATCTTTCTCCAGCATGACGCCACGTTCCAAGGTGGAACGCATTGTAGCATTTCCGATCACATGACACGAGTGCGCTCCACCGTCCGATGCTTCTGACCGGTGAAACACGCGTAACGTCACTTCCGGCATGTGCTGGCAAGGAGCGCTCCGGTTTGTAATAAATAGAGGCACTGATTCAGACATACAGGCGCCCTATTTTCAGAACTACCATATATCTACCTACAGTGCCGATATTCTATCTCTTCTCATCACCAGGGGTGGACTGGGAACTTAAAGTGGCCCTGGAAAAAATACTAAAGTGGCCCTGTTTTGTAGTTGGGTCCAAATTGATAGAAGGCAGGGCCAGCAATACCATATTGGGGCACATTATACCACCCCAACAGAGCCAAATACCACAGACCATCACAAAATACTGCCAGCAGCACAAAATACATCCCCAAAACTTCCACTGGTCGGCTGTGAGAAGGGCCCAGGTGGCCCCCTGAGCATCAGCCCACTGGGAAATTTCCCTGTAAGGTCTATGGCCAATCCGCCCCTGCTCATCACCCTACTGCGTCAAGGGTATGTTTTATGCACTTATGATATTGTGGCCTTTTACTGCTTAGGTATTTAAAGCCATACTGTATACCCAGGTGTTTGGCAAAGTTGATTTAGACTCAGACCTTAACTGTAGATTTTTCATATGGGCATCATATGTTAACCAGCGGACCATCGACATCCCACACCATCTATTAGGGTTGACCAAAGCTACCAGCACGTTTTCTAGTCTAGTTGTATTCACTCTATGTTTGTTTTGTTTTGACATGTAATAAGGGCCTCTAATTGAAGGTTCCTTTAAAATAGAGACTACATCATATGTCTTGTAACGCTAGTTTGATATACAATGGCAGAATTTCCATGCACCTTGTCATCTTTATAATTTTATTTTCTAATTGTCATTATTATGTTTGCAAATAGTGTCTGAAAAAGGCCATTAGGCTGAAAACGTATACACATGTCATTGGCCGCGTTGAATAAAGAATATCACTTATCAGAATCTCAATTGCTGTTATTTTATACAAGTAAAATAAATTGATAAGTTATTTATCGTCTCATTCCTGTGAAGTCCTGGCCCAAATTTACTAAATTACATATATATGAAAAAAAAAATTATACATATTCAAACAAATTTTTATTTTAATAGCCATATATTACTTCAGATTTTTATTTGAATTATTTTAATTGCTATATATTACTTATACTTCAGATTTAAATTTTAATATTTATCTATTACTCATAATTCAGATTTTTATTTTAACTATTTTAATTGCTATATTACTTAGAATTCAGATTTTTATTTTAATTGCTATATATGACTTATACTTCAAATTTTAATTTTAATATTTATCTATTACTTATAATTCAGATTTTTATGTTAATTATTTGAATTGCTATATATTACTTATATTTCAGATTTTTAGTTTAACTTTTAGAATTGCTATATATTAATTATAATTCAGATTTTTGCAAAAACAAAATTTTGTACAAGAAGACACATGTATCCGGTATCACACAATGTTGTCACCTTCTCAGTCTGATGCCGCAGAGCTCTGACAGAAGGAACCATTTTGACATTTGTTAAAAAAAAAACAACCCATGAGCAGTCACCAGCTGACCTTCCCAGTCCAACGATAATGATGAATGACTTCTCTAGGCCACAGGATTGAGTTGCTTTTCCCTTTCTTAAACTGGGCAGATTTCCTCTGAGCACTTCTGACTGCCTAACGCTATGATCATACATCAGCAATTCAGTGTGTGATGACTTGTGATGTCCCACTGTGTGTTGTCATGCGTCATCAAACACACAGGACAGTAAAGCTGAATGGTGTCTGGCTGAATATGCAATTAGACAGTCAAGGTGTCTAAGAAGAGATAACGTATAGGCTGCCAAGATACTGAGATGTGATAGATGTTAAAATGGAAAAGATAAGTAGTATAAAAGAGTCCTATGGGCGAAGAAAGCAGTTAGTGATGGTAGAAAATACACACATGTGAAGTATATTGAAGATGATATATTTAGTAGAAAGAATATTATATATTCTAAGGTGGTTTTGAAGTGACACTACACAACAGTCAATAAATCGTATGTAGACAGTTCTTGTATTTTGTAATCGTTTGACCATTTTTATCATAAAAAGCTTATTTCATGAAGACAATTCCCACCCAAACGGTCCATTAGCGCATATATAGGCCAATTTAGGACCCCCCTCTATGAGTATGTAAAGCTGCTTTGTACTAGTAGCTCCTGTCCTGGCAGACTTAAGACACTTGAGACTTCATGACCATCCATCTAATACTTTCCCTTAAAGCAACCAGTGCAGGCAAAATGTATGGTTGCCCATGGCTTCACCCAGAAATATCAATTGTTTTCCATGGGTTCCAGATGAAACAACCCTAATAAGTCAAATTCATGTTGCATTGGTTGATAGGGATAAAATACTCAATAGCCAATCAGATTACTGGAATGCTCACAGTAATATAAGAAAGTCACTATTGTACGAGAACCAGCTCATACCTACTTCTGGTCTTCATATAACAGAGGAAACATCATGTTGTGAGCAACGGATATAAAGAACTCATATCATGTGTTGTGAAACACAATGCAAAGTTCAAAGAATTATCTGTTTTAAAATAAAATAAGTAGTGTACATAAAATCCTTTATTTCTGTAATTTTTTGTGCCTTAGTCTCCTCATAATGATTAAGGTGCTCTCTGCCCAAGGAGAGATAATACTCCTCAAATCCTGACTTAGGACTCTCACCCAGTTAAGCCAGTGCTCTCTACTCTGCACTGATGAGGGGCAATCACCTTGAAACAGCAGTCTGCAGATGAGGTTCTGGCTTATTTAATATCTGAATCATGTCTCAAGACCTATTAATAGGGTCAAACATTGACTTATAGGATGTCTGCCTTATATCTGGTGGCATTAGAGGACAGGTCATCAATATCAGACCACGGAACCCCCGCCGATCAGCTGTATATGGAGACGCAGTGTGCACGTGCCATCTTCCTGTTCACCGCTGCTGTCTATGGCAAAAGCCATAGGCCCTGATTTATCATACCATCACTCCAGAATTTTGGCATCAAAAAGTCGCAAAATAGGGCTTTTGCGACTTTTTTGCACTCCCGTGCGACTTTTTTGCGCAAAATTTTGCGACTTTTTGCATGTGTACACCACTCACTCCAGTTTTGTAATATGGGTGGAAAAGTGGGTGTGGTTAGCTATGTTAATGAGTTTCACTCCAGATTTATCATTGCGACTTTTTTAAAAAGTCGCAAAATAGTCGCAATCTCACTCCAGGAGGAGGGTGGAGTAGGAAAAGTGGAGTAGCTTCTCTAGACAGAAGTATTAGGTTTAAGGAAAAGCCAAATTTATCAAACAACTTGTGATATTTGATAAATGTGGCACAAAGTACTCCAACACAGACTGAAGCAAAACTGACTTTAAATATTCTCCTAATGATAAATTCCCCCCATAGACTGCAGTAGCCGACAGGAAGAGAGATACCATGTGCGCACTGTCTCCTCATTCAGCTGATCAGCAGGAGTGCTGGCTGTCGGACCCCTGCTGATCTGATATTGATGACCTATAGGATAGGTCATCAATAGTAAAAGTTCAGACAACCCCTTTAAGAGCTGATTCACATCTATTTCTTCCCAGAATTCTAGAGGAGCATGTATTGCCTATGTCTCCTTACACAGATTAAGGTGTTCTGTTCCCAAGAAGAGATAGTACCCATGAAATCCTACCTCTCAATGAAACATGCAAACTATCACTCTCTCCAGAAAGAGAAGAGAACCAAAATGCCTCAAGAGTAACTTGTCTTACTTGGTTACTCTTTGGGGTGCATGAGTATTGTATGCCAAACGACACTACTCCTGGTTTCTAGGAAGAGTATACTGCAAATGACATATCTTAATTCTTATGACATTAGATAGGATATCCCTTCTTTTCTTTATTTGTCAGGCAAGCTAATTTGCATACCTTTAGCTTTCTGGGAATCAAATTAGCTTTTCTTCCAAAACAGAAAATAAAGGTAATCTTTTCTCATGCCAGCTGAACTAAGATATGTGATTTTCATACACTCTTCCGGTGAACCAAGAGTAGCGTTGCCTGGCATACAATACTCATGCATATTTTTGGGTTTCCCTAATGATAAAGAGCACCCCAAAAAGATCCCCACAAGGCAAGTCAACCAAGTTTCTTCTGGAAAGAGAACTAGCTTGTATGTTTCATTGAGTGGTGTAAGTGTTGTGGGATGTTGTAATTCTCTTGTCTAACTTTCTGTTGAAAGTTACTTTGGAGGTGTCTTTGTTTGAAGTTGATCCAAAATACTGGAATATAATTGCTGAAGGTGTTGTCTGCCTTTGCTGCCCTGATGATGTATCCTCAGGTGAATAGGAAGGAGCTGTCCCATTGAAGCGGGACAACAGGAGCTATAATTATACTTACTTGACATTGCACAGCAAGCAGGTAAACAGTAGGGAGAACACAGTAGCAATATGAACATGGCATTGCTTTAACACACAGAGATTGGCAGAAATGCTTTCCTGTGTTTTTTTTAAACATGTTTATGTAGCTAAGCTAAAAAAAACAGCTAAGCCAGCCTTACATCTACAACTAGTTCTTTCAGTACAAAAGCCCTTTATCCAAGAAAAGCAGATGAGAACAACAGTTCTAATTGCAAGGCATTAGGGAGAACCTCTAGGTGGGTGCTATTTCTATTATGGACACCAGTTGATATATGTGATGACTATTGTAGGCTAGACAATGCACCTCTGGATTTCTGGGTAAAATAAATGCAATAAATCCATGTCTAACATCTGCAAGCTAATTTGAATATCTTTCCCAGCAACCCAGAGGGGAATTACCTGGCTGACAATACTGCGTACATGTATTTCATGTTCCAGGCGCATCACCTGGCCTACAATACTGCGCACATGTACTCTGCATACCATGGGATCTCCATAATGAGAAACAGTACCCCTTAGACAAAGAATATATATTGTAGAGAAACATAAATTTGTGTACTAGTCTCTGTCTCTCTCTGCATCTGTCTCACTAAGTTTTTCAAAAAATGTGGTCTTTAAATGAATCTTGCCTGGTTTGCTCATCTCTAATATATATCTATTTAAAAAGATACAACAGATGGATGGTTTTCTGGATATATTGTTTTAAAGTCAATCTATGTATGTGTTATATTTCCTATACTCCAGCATTACACTAATCAACGCAATGTTCTTCCGTGGGCATCTTTATTCTAGCCTATCAGAGAACAATAGAGCTGTCACACTGTTAGCCTAATTCTACACCTGATTATTAAGATGATTACCTTCAGATAACACCTTCCCCTCACAACAGCAGTAAGTGACAGTGGATTATCTATCTAGCTCTCTCTGTCTATCAAGAAGTTATATCTCTCAGTTCTGACTGCCACAGAAGGACAATATTTAGTATTTTATTTTCAACAGTACTGTAAAAATGAAAAACAAAAATTGTAAAAAAAAAGTCAAAACTGTTGTCTTTGAATATTGAGTTAAAAAAAAAAACTCTTTTCATGGAAGTGTCCCTTTAATGGTGATAATATTCTCTTATAATTTATACCCTAGTAATGTGTGTTATTTGGCATAATATGGTGTATAATGCCAGATGCTATTTGATTACTCTTCCTAACTTCAGAGGTTAATGATACATGTCAGTCCTCACTTGCCTGACAGCATGAGGTTATCTGGATGGATGCTAGACACAACAGGAGACAAGGCAGGAAAAGGAGAAACTGTTAGAATTAGTCACATGAAAACATGCCAACCGAAAATTAATACTTAACAGATGCTCTGCAAAATATGTTCTAATAACCCCATGAAAAGTACATCGTTCACATGCAATGACTTCTCTATTTTTTCTGATTTTTTCTGAAGAAGAATGTAACCAAATTGATTTTTTCTAAGCTGCCTTGAAATAAAGTAATATAATGTCCTAAAATGTTTTTAAAGGGGGATTCCCATCAGGAACATTTATGGCATATTGATAGCTTTTGCCATAAATTTCCAATAGGTACCTGTCCTCGGTATGCAGAACCAGCTGCTATCTCAAGAATGAGGCCCCAAAGTGAAAGAAAAACAAGTCACATATGTGCTACCACCCTCCATTTACCTCTATGGGACTTCCAAAAATAGACAAACACTCCAGTTCACTTGGCTATTTTCAATAATCCCATAGCACTGGATGGAGAGGACGTTGCGCATGCACAGTGTGATCTTCACTGTAGGAGCCATGTTCTTCAAATAAGAGCAGGTCCCAGAGGTAGTACTCACACCTATCTGACATTTATGGCATATCCAATTGATGGGACAGCCCCCTTTAACGATCTTTTTGTACTGAAGACGGCTAAACAATAGTTCTCTAACAGTGGAGTGTCTCTTTCATTATTTAGAGCTCCATATGGTACCCATTAGTGTAGTGGGCTAAGAATGTTTAGGAATAAATATATACAGTGTGTTGAAAAGGTTTTCATACTTTTGTTTTTTTCCACATTTTTTCATGTTACATACACAAACGTAAATGTATTTTATTGGGATTTTATGTGATAGATCAACAGAACATAACAAGTATGTGTGAAGTGAAAAGAAAACGACACATGGGTTTCAAAATTTTTTAATAAATAAAAAATATGTAAAGTGTGGTGTGCATTTGTATTCAGCTCCCCTGATTCAATATTTTGTAGAACCATATTTTGCTGCAATTATAGCTGAAAGACTTTTGGGGTATGTATCTACCAGCTTTGAACATCTAGAGGTTAACATTCTGTCCATTCTCCTTTTCAAAATTGATCAAGCTCAATCAGATTGGATGGGAAGCGTCTGTGAAAAGCAATTTTCTTGCCACAGATTCTCAATGAGATTTAGGTCTGGACTTTAACTTGCCCATACTAACACATGAATATGCTTTGATCCAAACCATTCCATTGTAGCTCTGGCCATATGTTTATGGTCATTGCCCTGCTGGAAGGTGAACCTCCATCCCAATCTCAACTCTTTTGCAGCCAGGCTTTCCTCCAGGATTGCCCTGTATTTAGCTCCATCCATCTTCCCATCAACTCTGACTAGCTTCCCTGTCCCTGCTGAAGAAGAGGATCCCCACAGTTTCACAGGGGGGTGGTGTGTTCAGTGTGATGTGCACTGTTAGTTTTCAGTCACACTTAAAGTTTTGCATTTTAACCAAAAAGTTCAACTTTGGTCTCATCTGACCAAAGTAGCTTCTTCCATATGTCTGGGACTTCCTGTGGCTTGCTTTCAAAAATGGCTTTCTTCATCTCACTCTTCCATAAAGGCCAGATTTGTGGAGCACATGACAAACAGATGTCCTGTGGACAGATTCTCTCACCTGAGCTGTGGATCTCTGCAGCTTCTCCAGAGTAGCCATGGGACTCTTGGCTACTTCTCTAATTAGTGCTTTTCCTTGCCTGGGCTGTCAGTTTACGTGGATAGCCATGTCTTGGTAGGTTAGCAAGACATGGCTGTGATCTGTCTGGTGTGATCTGTGATCTGTCTGGTGTGTTCCTTGGTTTTCATGATGCTGTTTGATCACTAATCTTCACTAACAAAGCTCTGAGGTCTCCACAGAACAACTGAATAAATTAAACATACTGTAGGTGGACTCTATTTATTAATTAAGTCGCTTCTGAAGGCAATTGTTCAGAGTACAGGGGATTGAATACCAATGCATACTTTTCAGATTTTTATTTATTAAAAATTTTGAAAACAATGTGTCATTTTCTTTTCACTTCACACATACTGTACTTGCTGCTTTGTTTTGGTCTATCACATAAAATCAAAATAAAATATATTTTAGTTGGTGGGTGTAAAGTGAAAAAATGTGGAAAAGTTCAGGAGGTATGAATGCCTTTCCAAGGCACTGAACACAACACAGTACCAACTCAAAGAAGAACTTGAAATAATTCCCATGATCTCCGCACATAGCCTGCATTTTGACAGTGTTCTTATATGGTATATTCCCCAATGCAACTTCTAACTTTCTGACTTCTCGTCTGAGCCTCATCTAGGAAGGTACAGACAAATCATATACGTGAGTGTGAGTTATATGCTGGAGAACCACAGATACAGACATGAGTCACAAGGAAAATCAAATGAAAGGCTGCAGACTGTGTGCCATGAGCAGCAACATGCATGTCATAGGCAATGTGCAAAATGCAGGGGAGGCAGAGATGGCTGGTTGGCAATAACCCTATATCACCTACAGGAAATAGGAAGCAAACTAGAGGAGATTATCTGCCAGCAGAACAAGGATAAAACGATTTGTGGTTGTCACCCAGCGCATTCTTAGACTGTTGCTATGGAGTGGCCCAGTCACATTCTGCCTAATAATTTTTCTGCTCAGAAACCTACAAGAGACTGCAGTGGCATCAGAAATTATAATTATAAATGGCTATTCAT
Source organism: Rhinella marina (assembly GCA_900303285.1). Classification (NCBI taxonomy): domain Eukaryota; kingdom Metazoa; phylum Chordata; class Amphibia; order Anura; family Bufonidae; genus Rhinella; species Rhinella marina. The sequence continues at coordinate 28,028 of ONZH01001887.1, read as the reverse complement.
ACTTAAAACTACGAGGGGTGTTCAATAAATTATCTACCCCAGCATGTCCTGTCAGTGTTAGAGAGCTAAGCTTGTCTGTGCAGGTTGAGACATGTCTGGACATGCAACACACACAGTAGCAGTTCAGTCTGATGAAAGTACTGAAAGTGACAGGATGTTATGTGCAGTACAATGCAGGTCTACAAAGAAAGTGAGGGATTTGGAGCTTCGTTCCATAAAATTCTTTACTTAGGAAGAAAAGAAGCCTAAAGAAATCCATGAAAGGATTGTTGCTGTATATGGTATTCATACACCTTCCTACTATCAAGTCAAGCAGTTTAAATGGGACTCAAATGAAGATGATTCCATTTAGGGCGACCTGTCAAAGAATTATCATAGGAAATGTGCTGTAGAGTGGAGGCCCTGATTTTGGAAGATCACTGTGTCAAAGTCAATGTTATAGCTATAAATTAGCCATTTCAGTTGGCACAGTTTCCACTATCATTCATGATGTTTTGATGATGTCAAAGGTCAGTTCCCAGTGAAAACTTCTATTCTCTTTCAGCTGGAAAGATCATGGCAAAAAAAAATTTTGGGATACAGAATTAATTTTATTACTAGAATTCATGCCATACAGGACAACAATTACTATAGACACCTATTCTTCAACAATAAGGATATTAGAAGTGGAAATCAAAGAGAAACGATGTGGGGAGTTGGCAGGTGTGTTACTGCTTCATGACAATGTGCCAGCTCACAAGTCTTGGAAATCACAAGCTGCTATCAGGGTATGTTGGTTCATGGAGGTTAACCACCCTACAGTCCAGACCTAGCTCCCAGTGATTACTTTCTCTTTTGGAACCTGATGAAATTTCTACTTGGGCAACAATTTCCTGATGATAATGCAGTCAATGGGTGGTAGCGTTCCTGTGGAAGCAAGGATTATTCTGAGGGCATCCAATCACTGGAGACAAAGTGGAATAAGATTGTTGACGTCAAGAGGGATTACATTGAAAGTAGTAAGTTCAATTTTCTCAATTTAAATGTTTTCATATGCAGGCAGATAACGTATTGAACCCCCTCATATGGATAAACATTGTTGGATGGACAACAACTCTTGTAAATCATCTGAACCAGATCAGTTCTACAGTGTCAAAGGTCAATATTCTACAAGGCTGCATATTTGAAAAGATAATCCCTTTCCTTATGTTGAGTCCATCATAGAGCATAAATATATTTGCTTTATACTACATGATGATTTCCTGTAATTTACACTGTTATACACCACAAATAAGGTGTGAACAGACCCCTACATGCAGGGCCAGACTAGAACTGAAATTCAGCCCTGGTATTTTAAACCAGACAGGCCCACTTGCAGTGTTATGAATTTGAAATATTTGTGTGCACCCCTTCCACGGCTCCAGTGCTAATGGCATATTATGACAAACATACAGTAGAATACAGAACTATATACCTCTTACATCCAGGGAAGTCTTCTCTAATGTAAATATTTTTTCCTCATCTTTTCCATTTGGTCGAGACAGTTATGATGACTTCTTTCAGCCATGTCTCATCTCTGCGCAGATATTTTTGATTCTTTACTTTACCATCATCCATCCTTCCTTCTGCTACCCCCAATACTGTGCCTGCTGTGCCCCCCAAAGCCCCCAAATACTTTATTGAAGAAATTGAAGAAGTTCCATATACAGGATGGGCCATTTATATGGATACACCTAAATAAAATGGGAATGGTTGGTGATATCAACTTCCTGTTTGTGGCACATTAGTATATGGGAGGGGGAAAACTTTTCAAGATGGGTAGTGACCATGGCGGCCATTTTGAAGTCGGCCATTTTGGATCCAACTTTAGTTCAATGGGAAGAGGGTCATGTGACACATCAAACTTGTTGAGAATTTCACAAGAAAAACAATGGTGTGCTTGGTTTTAATGTAACTGCCATGCCATGCCATGCCCAGGGCCGGTTTTAGACAAAATGAGGCCCTGGGCAAAATCAAAAGTGAGGCCCCAAATATTGCAATAATGTACTAACAACACACTCATGTTCTGTCGATTTTGGCCCTCCCTCACAGATTTTCACCTTATAAAGCCCCTCACACAGATCTTCACCATCATGGCCCCAGAATATGCCACATGTGCCCTCCCCTCCCAGCAATGAGTTCCCGTCACTCATGGCATCTGAGTGTTAAAAAACAGAAGCGTGGGATTCCTCTTTAGGCACACTTTTCCCGAGCGGAGATTGAGGAAAGCACCCTGTTCTAGTAATGAGCCACAGCCTGTACTAGGCCTCCAGGCTCATTGTTGGTATATCCCAGTTCAGGCCACCAGATGGCAGCACTGAACTGTGATATAGTGATTTCTATACAGACTAATGGAGCAATTTACTGATGATTTACTTGGGGGACTTAAAAAGTAAAAAAAAAAAAAAAGTTTGAGAATACCTTAAAAATTAAAATCACCCCCATTCCCCCAAAAAATAAAAATAAAATAAAAAAAATAAAAATAGTATTATGGGTATTGCTGCATGCGAAAATGAGAAATTCACGTTTTTTCATAACTTCATCTCCCAAGAAAATTTAATAAAAAGTGATGAAGTCATACACACCCCAAAATGGTATTGTCAAAAATTACAGATCTCCTCACAAAAAATTAGCCCCCACAGATCTCCATAGAAATAACTATAAAAAAGTTATGAGGGTCAGAATATTGCGATCATTTTTACGAAGTGAGTCCTGATGAGAGGGTGCTGCTAGGGTTGCCACTAGAGAAGAGTGAATCATCCAAAATTCGCTTCGGCGAATAATTGACAAATTTCTGACAAGATTCGTTCTTAATACGAATTTATTCAGTTGAATCTACGTTCAAAAAACAATTGTTGTTTTAGGATCATTCCTGCACAAATTACGAACGTACAGTCAACGTAGTTAAAAGTACGCAATATGTAAGCATTAGCGTACAAAAGTGCGTACAAATCCTTAACGTACTATTTACTCGAGAATGCGTCATACGCACGAGGCTAGGTGGCGGCGTACAGTCTTTAGAGGCAATCCATATAGGGTAGAAAAGTAAGGTGCTAGCTATCAAGTGCATAATTCACTAAAAAAACACCGTACAATAAGTGCATAATAGGACACATTGCAGTACGAGAAAAATAATACATACAATGGGCTAAAGTGCTGGAACGTTGCTGAACCTGTAAAAACATTATTGCTAAAATACAGCAAAGACATAATAGACATAATTATGCAAACATTTTAGTGCAATTTCACATTTGCAAGCATAAAAGGATCAGATATACGTTTGAGTCTCCCCTCAAGTCGTGGCTGCTTGATAATAAAACACTGGAACACAGTCCAAAATGCAATTATAATCCACGTGAGGTAATCCACATGGATGGTATAAACTCTTTCTGCAAAGCGGGCTCCCAAGTAGCCTGAGAAGGGGGTAAAAAGGAAAATAGGCGCGCTTAGGCGCAACTGGGAATTTTCTGCAGAATGGGGGAAGTCCTAACAAGCCATGACCATCTGGGTGAGAGTCAAACGGGGGCAATACAAACTAAACAAATAAAGTGCCAACTAGCTCTCACCCGTCAGGGGCAGTCCATGGTGTCAGACACTTTGAAAAGAAGACCCTATCTGGGTATGGGTTTTTTACACTCTCTTACTTTGGCTTAATGAAGCCGCTTAATCCCTCTTGACCCAGATACTAATAACTATAAAATATATTTATTTGTCCTTTATTAAGGACATTTTAAAATCCTGCTATGTGAGCAAAATCCCTTTAAAAATTACCACTGTCAACACATGCAGTCGCTGTTTAATTGCACTGGTGTAACTGTGAATAAAGGAGTTCGCGATTACTCCTAACTCACTACACCTACCAACTGTACCTAAAGTTTGTTACTCTAATTACTTCACATTGGCAGAGCTTACTCTGCTGCACCCATCCCTAACTGTTATTTTTAGAATGCATGTGAAACACAGTGGATCCTTAAAAACTCTTTCTGCCCCCGACATGTTTCACCAGTAAACTGGCTTCCTCAGGGGTAATGGGCAGAGTTGAATAAGGAGGCTAGCCTGCCACTATTTAAGGACCTTTTGACTTGATTGATGGCTATTTCAGCTTATAGGGGCCAGATTTACTCCCCTTTTTTGTGAATCATCACCAGACTGAGTGCAAGTGCTTGGTACTACATATTAATTGTTCTCCCCTATTTAAGGACCTTTTGACTTGATTGATGGCTACTCTAGCCTATAAGGGCCAGATCTACTCCCCTTTTTTGTGAATCATCACCAGACTGGTTTCAAGTGATTGGTGCCGCCTCTTAATTGTTCTCCTTTATTTGAGGACCTTTTGACTTGAGTGATGGCTCCCATAGGTCCTCTTGAAGTGTCCTTTAAACCAGCCAGTAGAAGGGTTTCTCAGATGAGGGACCTGAAGTCCTCCTTGCTTGAGCTACTGCTGAAAGACATCAGAGGACATTCCTGCCTCCTGTAGGCCAAGCTTGCTGCCGTGGTGGAACTCCACTGCCCTCTTCTTCCAGAAGTCGAACTTGACTGGGTCTGGGTGGTGGTCATGCTGGTGAACGCTGCAGCCACTTGTGCCTTTATTTTTCCAGATTCTCCTGCCGGGACAGCAGGGGTAAGGACTTCTGGCTGCAGCGGTGGAGCCAAGGTTGCACCCAGGGAAGTAGCCCCAGCTCCCCTGGCTACTGCTGGCTTTATCTTCCAGGGTAGTTGGTACTGGAGGATCACTGTAGACTGGAAGGTAAACAACGAAGTTGTCAGCTGACCCAGCTGGAAGGACTGTGATGGTGGTAGTGGTAGCAGTCCAGGTATCAGAGGCTGTGGCTTCTCCCTGAAGTGGAGGGTGCCATCTGGTGACTCCTGAAGGCAGTGCACCGGTACTGTTCCTGGTGGTTCCTCCGGCCAAACTTCAGGTGGTGATGTTGGGACCAGGGGCTTAGATAGTATGGTATCCCCAGTAGCGAAGGGGCCTTTCAGGGATGCCATGGGGGTATACTCCACCTGATCCCCCACGTACAGGCTATGACGGGGTTGGGGAAGGTACGGCCGTTTCACTGACCTGCGGCCCATGAAATACTCCTTGCCGTCCTCGTCATCTGCCAGGAAGCTAGAGCCTCGCTCCACTGAAAACTACAGGACGGTTCCCTTTTGCCGCTCCAGTGTAGGGTCCCCTGGCCTTGGATGGTCCAGTACCTGGATAACCCAGTCCTCCACCACATTCTTGTACTTCCATAGGGTCTGGGCGTGGGCTGTCACCGACGACAATCGGATTTTGCCGGATGGAAGGTGTTGTTCTCCTCCTCCTCCACCAGCCGCCTCATGAGCCGCAGCAGCCGCAGCAGCCGGCAAGGTGAATATGGAGTCAGGAGGCTGTGAGACTCTCTTGCAGACTTGAGATGCTCTGATATCTGGAGCGGGCGGTGGTTCGGGGAACTCGCCCCCAAAGACCATTTCCCCACTTGGGACGCAGTTCTTTTGCCATGCCCTTTTGCTGGGAATCTGTTATCTGACTCTGGCTGGATCTTGTTCACAGCTGGCTTGAACTGGAGTGGAGGGCGGAGTAATGAGGGAGGAGTCTTCACTCCCTATACTTGCAAACAGAAAGTTCCCGGTGGGCCGGACTGGTTTTTCCTGCTTCTGAGGGGGGGGGCGTATCGCCATTTTCCCGCTTTGGGGGCCGATGGGAGGGGGCGTACATTTTGTACATATCGTACGTAGCGTACGTAGTGTATGTAGCATTCAAAATTTAAAGAACATTTACGATTAATTCTAAGCGAATCTTACAAAATCCAGATTCGCTTCGGAGTTGAAAAAATGGAAGATTCATTACGAATCTATGAAGCGGCAAATAGATTCGCTCATCTCTAGTTGCCACCTTTCCCAACAAAAAATACTGGTTACACAAGTTAAAAAGGTTGGTATGGGTAATATGGGTGTTATTTGATCATATTTTATGTTTTGCATTTTTTCGCAATAAAATCAATCATTTCACAGTTGATACCTTAAATACCTGTGCATTTAAGTTTTATTTGGCCTCTATTTTTAAAAAGTTTCTGTGGGGATTCAAACTCCCAACCTTTTACATTAAAGGCACAAACCTTAACCACTGGGCTATAGAGCTCAACATTAAGTCCTAGCTGAAAAACCTCATAGAGAGAAGAGAAACGTTTATCAGGTTTTTCACCACTGACTTAACACTGAGCTCTATAGACTGCTGGTTTAGGTTCTTGTCTTTAATGGAGAAGGTTGTGAGTTCAAATCCTCACAGAAACATATCCAAAGTAGAGTCAAATTTAGACTTATATACATACAGTGACCATGCTTGGGAATACCCCTTCCATGTTGATAACACTAACTCGGAGTTAGTAACTCCATATATGGACACATCCTTATATGGAGTCAGAGCAGGGACTCCTAAGTGGGAAATTCCCCACTCTGAAGTCCTGATTGTTTGGACAACATCTGCAATCCATGACTGAATGCTGTGATGTGGGCTGAAGCAGGGGGGCCCTGGACAATTGCGCTGGCCATACCTTTATTGAAAAGACATCAACATCAAGAAGTGGCACCAGAGACTGAGCATTTAAGAAAGTGCTTACTAAAAAAAACTCTTGTTAGTCCAACATACATATAGCTTTCTTTTTTTTTTTTTTTGAGAAGCCCAATGGCTAAACGATTAGGGACAGTATTCTTTATTGAATATTGTTGATAGATTATGTAGACTAGGTCACTTATTCTGTAGATACCTTTATGGAATTTGCTTCGAGACTAAGGCATACAACAGTTTAATAGCCGTTGCATACATTTATATATATTTTGATATGTTTTTTATTTTAAGATGGGTTGACATGAATTTACATGGAAGAACCAGGGGTGGAATGTAAAGCAAGTTTTTTTTAATATGTTCTTCCCATTTAGTTTCATGAAGTTATTTAGTGATGTCTGATACCTGGCCACATTTCTACAGTATGAGGTAACTGTAAATGCTTAATAATGTTTAGGCGGGGCTAGGAGGGGCCAGAAGAGTAGAAAACACTTAATTTTGGAAGAGAGAGGACACTGGTCGATGGAGCCTGCCCATCTGTCTCATGACTAGTGACTAGTGTTGATTGAGCACCATGATGCTCTGGCTGAACACTAGGTGGTGTTCGAGTGCTCAGCCGAACACCCAAGTATAATGGAAGTCAATGGGAGAACCCGAGCACTAAACCAGGCACCCCATGCTCTGAAGAGGGGAGGGTGTCTTGTTCATAGGGAAAGTTGAGAAAATGGTGGAAACACTAGTGAAATGGTTTGGAAACAGCATTAAACAGAACAACTAGCCCTGCCTAGCCAAATCCTATCCCTACACTATCTGTCCCTCCTTGCGCAAACCTTATACAGCAGACGCAACACAGATAATGTCTCCTTGATTAACGGCAGAAAAAATAGCAACGGATGTCAGGTATATAGGATACAGTCACGTTATAATGCAGATGCAACACAGGTAATGTCGCCTTGATTAACGGCAGAAAAAATAGCAATGGATGTCAGGTATATTGGATATAGTAATATTATAATCGAGACGCAACACAGGTAATGTCGCCTTGATTAAACGGTAGAAAAATTAGCAACAGATGTCAGGTATATAGGATACAGTCACGTTATAATTATAATGCAGACGCAACACAGGTATTGTTGCCTTGATTAACGGCAGAAAAAATAGAAACGGATGTCAGGTATATAGGAAGCAGTCACGTTATAATTATAATGCAGATGCAACACAGGTAATGTCACCTTGATTAATGGCAGAAAAAATAGCAACGGATGTCAGGTATATAGGATACAGTCACGTTATAATGCAGGCGCAACACTGATAATGTCGCCTTTATTAACGGCAGAAAAAATAGCAATGGATGTCAGGTATAGAGAATACAGACTCGTTATAATGCACACGCTGCGCAGGTGGTGCTTAGGTCAGGCAACCTTGCACAATTTTTGTCACCCCCCCAAAAAAATATTGCAGCCAGATATAATAGCCCTTAAAAGGGCTTTTGGTAAACAGAAAAACTAGCCATGCCTAGCGATTTTGTATCCCTACACTATCTGTCCCTCCTTGCAGCAGCTCTCCCTGACTCGGTCTGAGCCGGGTCACATGTCATCGGGTGCTATATAGCACCCAATGACGCGTTCCCGGCCAACCAATCAGTGTAATGCCAGTAGTCAACATGGCTACTGGCTTTACAGTGAATGACAGTACCTCCCCGCACGCTAATTGGGAATGTGGGGAGGGGACTCGAGCATGGTGCTCGAGCACACGCGGTGTTCGGCCGAACATCGTATGTGGCCGAGCATGCTCGCTCATCACTACCGGTGACTTTATCTTTGTATATCTTTGTATATATATTTTATCATAGTTTAGTAAACTCTTTATGCACCTGAGTTGTGTTAAGTGTATTTTTCCCAACTTTTGATCTCATGATAATACAGCGTGATGTCCTGTCAATAAGCTTATGTAGAAACTAAAGATGAGCGAATTTATTCGCCGCTTTGTAGATTCATATAGAATCTTACACATTTTCTCCTCCAAAGTGAATCCGGATTTTTTCGGATTCGCTTCGTATTATTAGCACATTTTAGCAAAATTTTGAACGCTAACGATACGTACGAAACGTATGCATTATTCGTGAGGCGGGAAAATGATGAAACGTCGAAACCACCACCCGCTCCAGACACAAGGGTGTCACACTGAACTCAAGAGAAACCCAGCTTCAGTGCCCTTGTTTTCCTTACCGCCTGCTGAGATTGCTGCACATCGTGAGGCGGTTCTTCGTGAAGCGGCTGGTGCGGCGGAGGCAGCTGGAGGAGATCAACAACACCTTCCATAAGGCAGAACCCGATTATGTCAGAATCGGTGACGGCCCACGAGCAGACCCTCTGGGACTACAAAAATGCCGTGGAGGACTGGGTGATCCAGGTACTGGACCACCCTAGGCCAGGAGATCCTACATTGAAACACCGAAAGGAAACTGTCCTGTGGTTTTCAGTCGAGCGAGGGTCTGGCTTCATGGCAGACGACGAGGATGGAAATGAGTACTTTGTGGGCCGCAGGCCAGTGAAATGGCCATACCTGCCACAACCTCGTCACAGCCTGTACGTGGGGGATCAGGTGGAGTACACCCCCATGGCGTCCCTGAAAGGCCCCTTTGCTACCGGGGTTACCCTCCTTTCTAAGCCTCTGGTACCTATATCGGAACCAGAAGTGTGGCCGGATGAACCACCAGGTCCAGGACGCTTGCGCTGCCTTCAGGAGTCCCCAGATGGCGTCATACGGTTCAGGGAAAAGCCATAGCCACAGCCGGAGCCTCTGATCCCTGGACTGTCAGCACCACCACCACAGTCCTTTCAGCTGGGTCAGCTGACGTCATCATTTACGTTCCAATCCACAGTGATCCACCAATACCAGCTACACGTTACCTGTTTGGATTACAATATTACCTCACATGGATTACAATTGAATATTGAAGTATGTGTTCCAGATAGTGCTTTATCATGCCAAGGAGCCACGAGGAGAGACTCAAACATATATCTGAGCCTTTTATGCTTCCAAATGTGAAATTGATTATACTAAAATGTTTGCATACTTATGTCTTTGCTGTATTTTAGCTACACTGTGTTTACTGGTTCAGCAAAGTTCAAGCACTTTAGCCCATTGTGTGTATTTTTTTTCTGGTACTGCAATGTGTCCTATTATGCATTTACTGTACGGTGTTTTTAGTAAATTATGCACTTAGGTGGATAGCTAATGCTTACGTATTGCGCACTTTTAACTACGCTGACTGTATGTTCGTAATTTTTGCAGGAATGTTCGAAAAACAACAATTGTTTTTTGAAAGTAGATTCGACCGAATAAATCCGTATTAAGAACGAATCTTGTCAGAAATTCGTCAAACATTCACAGAAGCGAATTTTGGATGATTCGCTCATCTCTAGTAGAAACTTGAGGTTTTGAAAAAAAAGCTATACAGAACAAAATTTTTTTCTTTCAAGGTGTTTTGTAATGCATAAATGCCAGGCTGAGCTGCTGAAGAAGCAAGTAGTTATATTGTGCACATTGTGACAAGCCCCTCACTCCCTCAAACCTTTCCCTAATCAAATTCTCTAAAATCTACACAATTATATCTCTCTAATGCTCGCTATTGTGTGCCTATCACAGTAAACTAGTGTTAATTGTTGTTTCCTCAGACCCAGCAGACACACTTTTTCCACGTCAGAAGCTGACCACACTATGGCACTTCTTCTTGTTCAGCATAACGATTGCCTTGCCCTCCTGACTTGATGCCCTTCAGCCTTTGAGCCAATCAGGGCAAGCACTGTCCACACTTCCTCCAATTGTCATGTGGTCTTCTTCCTCCCTAGTGGTTTTACCCTTTAATGGTACTGGGCAATGTATTAATGCAATTTGTCCAAAGCAAATTACAAAATCTTTGGATTCACTTGTCGTCACTTTTTTGTGACGTTCGTAACTAATCTGATTAGTTTAGAATCGATTCGCTCATCTTTAAGATGAACCCGAAACTGAACATTATTTTAAGTAATCTTGTCAGTAAAGTACATACAGTATATCAGGGCAGACTGGGATCACCAATCTCCTTTCACAACTAAAAGGGTTGTCTGATCAAGAGAGCCCCTTTTGAATGAAAACGGATTAGATGATCAGTGATTTGTTTGGGTCTAGTCCGTTAAACAAGCTTATTGCATACTTGATTAGAGTAAAAGCATATGCTTTGATATTTCTGTTTTTTTTTCAACAAAAAAAATGAAATCCCTTCTGCACAGAAAAACAAAAACGATTGTATTATGAAGCAAATCATGACTTTTTTAGTACCTGGTTTTCCTGTATTCGTAATACAATAGTTGTTTAGTTAATTGAAGCCTCTTTATTTCATGGTAAAGTGAAGAAATCAGCATATTCAGTATTAATCACTTCCACTAAAAACAATTTTACATTATACAGTCAACATTTAATTCATTTAAATGTATTCATCGTCAAGTGTGATCCATGCTGTGATTGTACCAACTCACTAGTTCTGCTTTCCTTCCCACCAGACAGACTGTAATTACTTACAAGTTGTGAAGAGATGGCATAATTTAGGTCTTGAAGGACTTTCTTCAAACAAGCAATTAGGACTCCCTAGCAATGCTTAAAAAAACAGAACATGTAGAATTATGATTAGATGTGAATATGGCCATGTTCTGCACAATTACTTTTTTAACGAAGCAACTGGTTATGCAGGGTTTACACTACCCCATTGCCGGACTCATTATCAGGGACAAACAATCGTACCATTGCTCGTTCATGATAATCTGCCTGTGCAAAAGTACTGCAGATCACCCGATGAACAAGCAAAATGCTTTTTCATTGGGTGAAACAATTGTTTATGTGGACACCTAAATTATTGTTTCTGGGCAGCAGATTATGGTGTCTAAACATCAGTCTGCTGCCAGAGAAAATGAATCTGTATGTGGATATATAATGGCAGTAGCTCTTCACCTCCACTGAATGAGCAGCCAATTGTTGGGATGGAATAGTTCCTTTCCAATAACTGGCTGTTCATCGGAGCCTAATTACCCCAAAATGACACACATTATCGAATGTGATCCAAAATGTGATACATCTAAAACTGGTGTAGAAATTGATAAATGGGCCGGGCCTGCTAACCCATCCCTTCCATTCCTTGTGGCACAAATAACATTTGCGTCTAAATCTGCACCTGATATACTCCAGAAAACTGGCTGATAACACATGACCCCCTGTGTCTATGTATATGAAAATTACTTTTTAAATATATCATGATAATATTGTACTTGGCCCACCCTTCAGTGCTGATTACAATTATACCTAAACAAACTACATAATGAGTGAATACCATCAGAGATGGAAAAGTGCCAAAGATATGTAATCACTACATACTTTAATGCAGACCAGGCAGGTGGAGTAGTGGTAGCCTGTCCGCTTTGCCAAGTTGCTTCCCAGGAGTTTAACTATCCATAGACTCAGTCCATCCTTATAAATACCCTTCATCCAATCAGATACCTCATCAGAGCCTGTAAATCCAGAATTAATGTTTAACTGCCATTCTATTTTTATTTTTGTAATGTGTACAGAGGCACACCGACAGGGGGTCCAGCGGATTTGGACCCCCCCTAGAACCATCACTCTTTTTTTAAATTCCTCAGGGCCACACCGCCGATCACCACAGGCGGCGCGGCCCTGGTTCTAAATGCGGGCGGTGGTGGCAGTGGGTAGGAGATGAGCGCTTTCATTGTGGAAGGGCTCATCTCCAAATTCATCTGTATCGCTGTCATCTGCCAGGTGGAGGCTTCCGCCCAGCAGTGAGCCCGGTGACGTCACCGTCTGTGATGGGCGGGCTTTAGCGCTGCACTAGCCAGTAAAACGGTTAGGGCAGTGCTAAAGACGGCCCATTACAGCCGGTGATGTCACCGAACACACTGCCAGGGCGGAAGATTCCACCCGGCAGTGTGTATTTGTCAACAAAAGAGCCCTTGCCCTGTGCGATGCAGCGCAGGGTAGGGGAGCGTATCGGAGCATGAGATGCTCCGATGCTAACATCAGGTGGGCTGCCTGGGTGAAATTAAGGGTATGTCCGGGTTCAGCTCTCTCAAGGGTTATAAACGCCTGTAGGGTCAAGTGCTTGCTTCACCCCTTAAAAATTCCCTGGGTGGTGTAGTTTATAAAATGTGGTCACTTTTTGGGGGTTTCTACTGTGGGGGTACCTCAGGGTCTCTTTGAATGCAACATTGTGCCCAAAAACCATTCCAACAAAATCTGCCCTCCAAAAACCATATGGTGCTCCTTGACTTCTGTGCCCTGCTTGTGTACAGCTTGTATACAGCTGTATACGACCACATGTGGGGATTTTCTGCACATGTTTTGTTGTGCTGTGTTACAGGAAAAAATTGATTAAAATGGAAAATCTGCAAAAAAAGTGAAATTTTTAAATTTCACCTTTATTTCGTTTTGTTTCCTGTGGAATACTTAAAGGGTTAACAACATTTCTAAAACCGGTTTTGAATCGTTTGAGGGGTGTCGTTTCTAAAATCGTGTAATTTATGGGTGGTTTCTATTATGTAAGCCCACAAATTGACTTCAGAACTGAACTGGTCCTTAAAAAAGTTGATTTTGCAAATTTTCAATAATTGCTTCTAAAATTCTAAACCTTCTAACGCCCTAAAAAAAAAAAATTACACTACCAAAATGATGTCAACATAAAGTAGACATATGGGGAATGTCAATTAATGAGAACTTTATGGGGTATCACTATCTGTCTTAACCCTTACAGTACCAGCGCTGGGCTCGCACGTGCGGCGGGTGTCATGGCCGGCAAGTCTCTGCTGTTTCTAACAGCAGAGACTTGCGGGTACTTACCGCCATCGGCGGCGTCTTCGTAGGCCTTTAGATGCCGCCGTGATCACACGTGATCACGGCATCTAGTTGCGTCTAAACCCGGAAGCGTACGCTTCCGGATGGTGTACAGACACCCTGTGTGGCCAATCGGGGTGTCTGTACACGATCTGAAAGCTGTAAACCTCGCTGATGAGGTTTACAGCTTTCAAAGTGCAATTCTTATTCTGGCCACTAGATGGCAGGCCAGGATAAGAAATTAGCAAATTTGGTCATTAAGTCAAAAATAAAAGACCCTCATTGCTCATAAAGAAAAAATAAAAAACACAATCTATTTGCTCATATTTGAGCTTTAAAATAATCACACAAAATTTTAAAAAATGTTAAAAAATATATAAAAAATAAAAAAATATAAAAGTTCAAATTACCCCCCTTTCCGTACAATTAAAAAAAAAAAACCTAAATAACAATAAATATAGACATCATGGGTATCACCGTGACCGAAAACGCCCATACTTTTAAAATATTAAAAAAAAATTCAATACGGCGAATTGTGTGGCGGAAAAAAGCGTCCACATGGCAATTCGCTGTTTTTTGTCGCTTTTTTTTTCTAAAAAAAAATAAATAAAAAGTGATCAAAAAGTCATACACACCCCAGAATGGTATCAATAAAAACTTCAGATCGCCCCGCAAAAAATGAGCCCCCATACAGCTCTGTACACATAAATACCAAAAAGTTATAGGGGTCAAAATATGACAAAAAAAGGCCAACTTTATAATTATTTTATGAAAACGCAGGAAAAACTATACATATTAGGTATCGCCGAATTCGTACTGACCAGTAGAATGAAATTAACTGGTCAGTTTTAATGAACATCAAGCCCTCATACAGCTATGTGAACAGAAAAATAAAACAGTTATGGCTGTTTGAAGGCAGGGAGCGCAAAACGAAAACGCATAACCAAAAAAGCCTCCGGTACTGAAAGGGTTAAAAGGAGAGAGATTTAAATTTAGAAAACAGTGAATTTTTTCAAATTTTCGTTAACTTTTTTTAATAATTTTTTTTATAAATAAAGGTAAAACATATCGACTCAAATTTACCATTAACATAAAGTACAATTTCTCATGAGAAAACAATCTCTGAATGGCTTGGATAAGTAAAAGATTTCCAAAGTTATAACCACAGGAAGTGACACATGTCAGATTTGCAAAATTAGGCCTGGTCAGAAGGGGATAAATGGCCTGGACTGGAAGTGGTTAATAAATGTTTGCAAGATAGTTTCATCAATTTTGACAGACTGTGAAACAATATTTTAATATAATAGAATGTATACTGCTATTGTAATAGAACCTACCGTGACTCGCCTTGAAGGAATGTTCGTTATGTTAATACCAAACCAGTGAAAAACATTTTGTTACGGGACAGAGGAGGGTGACAATTCAATATTAAAGTGGAGTAGCTTTAAAGGATATATAGTACTGGAGTATTGCAAAAAAGTAATTATCTCATGATAAGAGGCAGAGGTATCAGAGAATATCAATTTCTTTTTGTTGTCCAGTAGATCCCCTAAGTCATCACTGTTATTAAAATGGTTCTGCAGCTGAAGGCAATGATCCTTGTGATAACAATGCATTAGCCAGAAGCAAGAGATTTCATATTTACAATGAAACTAGCTTTGATGTGTAGCTTCACTTTAAATGTCCAAACAGCGATTTATGTTTTAGAAAAATGAGCAAGGTTTCCATAATTATACATAGTTTGGATTCCCCATCTGCCTCTGCTAATAGAGGAAATACTGTGGTCGACCTTTCATGCTTATTGACATATAGAGGAGACTAGACAGTTACTACTCTTCTCTTCTCTGAGAAAACAAGTGGTCAAACTTCGTGAAAAAAAAGCCTAATCCTAGTTTTTCCCAACAGCAAAGAAGGCAATGAAGCGCTCACGAAAATGGAAAATGTTTAAAGGGGTTGTCAGGGAATAAGTAGATTCAGCTAATGCCTGCAGCATACCTCAGTAAGCAACAGGTTCATACTTACTGTATCTGCTCCCCATTATTCTGGTCCTTCATGATGGATGTTGGGATTTACTGTTGCATTACTTATTTCCATATGCACTATGTATCCCTAATGGTTATGTATGGGCAGCAAAAAGTTCACTTTGGCAGTTCTAGTTTGGTTCCCAGGGTGATGGGCAGGTCTACCCCCTGGCGATAGGAGGTTTTTAGCTTACAGCTAGAGGCAAGAGCTACATGTGTAAGCTCCTGAGAGGTAGGCATTAAGAGAAGAGAACTACTGTACCCCTGAGAGAAAGAGATCATGCATCTCAGATAGTTTAGAACCACTTTAGAGGTCATGCCTGCATAAAGACAGTCAGGTATCACTCATTTATGGCAATAAGACTTTACTAGTATGGAATGGATATATTGCTTCTGCGGCCACCACACTTTGAGACAAACTGGCCATCCAGATCTAACATCTGCACCCCTTAGCCAGGGAATTGCAGAAAGAGTTAATGGGAAGGAATTGCACTGTGGTTATTTGGAAAATTTTCAATGCGTATTTAGTGAAAGACTCAGAATTGACTACTACTATTATCATGGTTGCTGCCTATATAGAGCTAATGGAAAACCTACGCTATGAAATAGCTCTGAACTGTGACTATTGCTGCTATACTGTAACTCTCATCATCCATCTAATAAAGAAAGAGTTTATTTATTGTAACCAAACGGGCCTGTTATTGACTCCGCCATCTGTCCACCGGCCCCATAACGACTAATAACTCTTGAAAGGGAAAATTAGTTAGGAAAGTACCTGTATGTACCAGGTACCTCCTGGTACTAATTTTACCAATGGTATTTCACTTTGTACTATTGACATTAGTTATAATTATTAAATGTATATTTTTAATCTAAACAAAAAAATTATATTTTTCCACTCTACAATGAGATTGTCAGAGGAGTAAACATTTCCATTGTATGTTGCCGATCATGCGCCTTGCATAACTGGGAAAATTAAGTTTTAATCACTCACTTGCCAAGATGCCAAGTATCTCTGGGCACAGTAGTGTCATAGCTTCCCTCACCAAATCCTCTCCTCTGCACGAGTGATAGTTCTAACCAGTGGCGTACATAGAGGAATAAGGGCCCCATAGCAAGGATCAAACCAGGCCCCCCACACAGGACAGAAGGGTTTCTGCTTAAACCCTTTTCAATGACCCTTGGGCCATTTTTCCACTGCTTCTTTTGCTAAAAGTTGTTCCTTTAGAGGGTAGAGTCCTGACCAAGTTTTCACCTGCAGTAGAAGAGGGGATAATCCCAACTAAGACTGGGCCCCCTCTTGCCCTGGGCCCCATAGCAGTTGCATGCTCTGCCGCTATGGTAGTTACGCCCCTTGTTCTAACCATTAGTTGTAACAACATAAGATCACCAGAGCCATCACTCAAGAGGAGAGGGGAGAGGTTGGGGAAGCCAGGACACTTCCCTGCTACAGTACTATACATTAAGAATGCTCTGGGGAGGGTACCCAGGGAGGGGATAGGACAGACTGCAGAGAGCGCTAGATAATGTGAGATGGGTGGAGTCTAATCTGAAAAACCAGCTGTGTCTCAGGCTCCTGAGATATAAATCTGATACTGAAAACCATTAAATTACCCTTAGAATTTAGTAATACATATAGCTATACAGTATTAGCATTTTACCTGCTTTATTTTAGCATGTTTGTAACATAAAACTTGTCTACCAATATTTAGGGCAGAGATCTTTGTTATTTCCTTTGAACATATTTTAGATATTAGAGACCTTTACATATGGGTTTGAAACTTGAATTAAACAAAGATAAACTTCAGACATACATAATTTCTTATGGCGTCATATCCAGCTGAAATAATCACGCTCAATTATTTGAAAAGACTGAAATGAAATATACCACGTATAATCTCCTGGCTAACATGTGGTAATGCATGCAAAGAAAGGCAATTGAAAAAAAATAATTTCTGATCTTCTATCCAGCTGATAACCTGTAATTGTCACTTGATTGGAAATAAGAATCCTTTCATTCCTGATCTGTATTGTTTGACCCGAGAGCTCCGGTCATTTATTCCATAGGTATAAGAAAAAAAATCTGCCTTAATCAACAGTATGTGTTCTGCCCGCCAAGAACTCTTCAGTCATCTTAAATCTGTGGCTAAATGGAACAGCCTGCATCTTAATAGCGTTCATAAGATGAAACATTTTCTCAAAGACATTTCATTTTGTCTTGTACTTTTTTAACCTTTTGTTTCTCCAATCATTTTTTCTGATCCAATTTCTTTCAGTAAAGAGACCTCAGATCATTACACCCGACATTTATTTCGTTATGTTGACACGGATAAGAAATCTTGATAAAATTGCATAAGCCCAATTACCCTGAAAATGTCTTTATGCAATTATGATATTTTCAAGAATTTTGGGAAAAATAGATTACTGCTCTTTTTTTCCAATACCGCATTATATTATTATAAAAGCAATAGGGGATACCAGGGGCGTAGCTATATATATTATTATTCAAGCAATAGGGGATACCAGGGGCGTAGCTATAGGGGAAGCAGGGGAAGCCACTGCTTTGGGGCCCGAGGGCAGAAGGGAGCAGTAGCATGGCCACAGCATCAGACTGGAACGTCAACATCATGCAGAGACCGGCTGCCACTGTCCTCCTTTACAAGCTCCTGTGCTGCGGAGCGTCAGACACACCCCCTCTTCACTTCTTTCAGCAGAGCAGGAGATCTTGCCTGAGAAGCTTTAGACACGCCCCCTCTACACAGGACGTGCTGCCTGAGGAGGAGTGAAATCCCAGTGAAGTAGCAGTGTGAAGAGATACAGTAGACCAGCAGCTTCATACTATTGGTTTGCTTTACCTCCTCATGAAGCAGTTTGCCTCCATGACACCTGCCCCCCCCCCCTCCTGTCCTCCCTCATGTATCCAGAGCTCCTGTTCCACCCTCCTATCTCCTATTGCTGCCCTGTAGTGTTGAGCGAACATGTTCGGCCGCATACACTATTTGGCCGAATATGGCGGTGCTCAGGACCACGCGGTATTTGGCCGAATATCGCGTGTGCTCGAGTCCCCTCCCGCACGCTAATTAGCCAATTAGC
Source organism: Rhinella marina (assembly GCA_900303285.1). NCBI lineage: Eukaryota > Metazoa > Chordata > Amphibia > Anura > Bufonidae > Rhinella > Rhinella marina. The sequence goes on along the minus strand of ONZH01001887.1, from coordinate 9,467 downwards.
GTGCGGGAAGGTGCTGGCATTCACTGTAATGCCAGTAGCCGGGAGCGCGTCATCGGGTGCTATAAAGCACCAGGTGACATGTGACCGGCTCATACCGAGCCAGAGACAGCTGCAGCAAGGAGGGACATACACTGTAGGGAGAGAAGCACGCTAGGCAGGGATAGAAATCGCTCAGAAAAGACCCAAAAGCCCTTTTAAGGGCTATTATATCTGGCACAAACCTAATGCGTACGAATTTGTATGCTAATGCTACGCATTGTGCGCTAATGTGTACGAATTCAGTTAATTAGCGTACTTTTACATGTGAAAGGAGTGAAAGAGGAGAAGTCGCAATTCTGACCTTTTCCTATGAACCAGACAGACCAGAACCTCCCCATGCTGTTCCCTAACCATTTCTGTGGTGTTTCCACCATTTTCTCATGTTTCCCTATCAACCAGACACCCTCCCCTCTGCAGAGCAGGGGATGCCTGGTCTTCTCCCATTGACTTCCATTATACTCGGGTGCTCGGCCAAGCACTCGAGCACCACCTAGTGTTTGGCCAGAGCACCCAAGCACCCGAACATTGGGGTGCTCGATCATCACTACTACCCTGCACAGACCTCCTGCCCCCTACTTCTTGTATAAATCCCCCTCAGAGCCCCTTCCACCTACTTGCTGTGTCCACCCCTCCTGTCCATCCAGGGCCCGAGCCCCTGTCTCACTCCTCTGCCTCTTATTATGATGGTGTCTAAACGCATGCACCATAAGGACCTTCTAACGTCACAGGGTCATGTGACTGTGCCCCCACCCCATACTGTGCCCCCCCATCCCGTACTGTGCTCCCTTATACCCTGCATTGTGCACTCTTACCATATCCTGTACAGTGCCCCTAGTCATTCCCTGTATTGCGCCCTGTTATACCCTTTTGCTCACTGTATAGAGGTGTTATCTAGTGTATGGTGGCGTTATCCAGTCCCTGTATGAAGGTGCTGTCCGGTCACTGTATGGTGGAATTATCCAGTCACTGTATGGAGACGTTATCCGGTGACCATATGGTGGTGTTATGCAATAACTGTATGGCTGTTATCCGGTGACTGTATGGCGGTGTTATCCAGTTACTGTATGACCGTTTTATCTGGTCACTGTATGGCAGTGTTATCCAGTCACTGTATGACGGTGTTATCCAGTCACTGTATGGCGGTGTTATTCAGTCACTGTATGGTGGTGTTATTCAGTCACTGTATGGAGGTGTTATCCAGTCACTGTATGGCGGTGTTATCCAGTCACTGTATGGAGATGTTATCCAGTGACTGTATGTCCGGTTTTATCCGGTCACTGTATGGAAGTATCCAGTGACTGTATGATGGTATTATCTGATGACTGAATGGCGGTTTTGTCTGGTGACTGTATGGAGGTGTTCGGTCACTCTATGGTGGTGCTATCCAGTTACTATATGGCGGTTTTATCTGGTCACTCTATGGAAGTATCCAGTCCCTCTATGATGGTGTTATCCAATAACTGTATGGCAATAACTATATCCCCTTCCCTGCCCACGCCACCTTTTTTAGACCTGACATTAGTGGGGAAAAGTTGCAGATTGAGGTGTAAAGGACCTATGCGCCTTAATCTGTTTCAGAAATACGCCTAATATAGGTATATTTCTGTTTAATAAATGACCCCCTAATTGTCTTATTATTCCAGGGTAGGGCTGATATCTTTATAGTATATAGATTCCAGTGCCCTGTATTTCCCAATAGATAAATGATCTGTGGGTAATGCAGTCCTCACCCCTGACCACTAGGACCAGGCTGTGCGCTGTCAGTACATGGCGGCTCCCCTCTCTGCCCCACTGCTCCGCTGTGTACTGGTGCTTATCCTGACACTATAAGGCCGGGTTCACATTGCATTTTTACCATCTGTTTAATGTATACAAAAATGTATACATTAACAGATGCCTCAGACTGATCTATACAGTGGCTGCCGTTCACCATACAGTTCCATTGTAAAAAAACATATACAGTACAGACCAAAAGTTTGGACACACCTTCTCATTCAAAGAGTTTTCTGTGTTTTCATGACTATGAAAATTGTAGATTCACTCTGAAGGCATCAAAACTATGAATTAACACATGTGGAATTATATACTTAACAAAAAAGTGTGAAACAACTGAAAATATGTCTTATATTCTAGGTTCTTCAAAGTAGCCACCTTTTGCTTTGATTACTGCTTTGCACACTCTTGGTATTCTCTTGATGAGCTTCAAGAGGTAGTCACCTGAAATGGTATTCCAACAGTCTTGAAGGAGTTCCCAGAGATGCTTAGCACTTGTGGAGGCCAGGTCATCTGGCGTAGCACCCCATCACTCTCCTTCTTGGTCAAATAGCCCTTACACAGCCTGGAGGTGTGTTTGGGGTCATTGTCATGTTGATAAATAAATGATGGTCCAACTAAACGCAAACCGGATGGAATAGCATGCAACTGCAAGATGCTGTGGTAGCCATGCTGGTTCAGTATGCCTTCAATTTTGAATAAATCCCCAACAGTGTCACCAGCAAAGCACCCCCACTCCATCACATCTCCTCCTCCATGCTTCACGGTGGGAACCAGGCATGTAGAGTCCATCCGTTCACCTTTTCTTCGTCGCACAAAGACGCAGTGGTTGGAACCAAAGATCTCAAATTTGGACTCATCAGACCAAAGCACAGATTTCCACTGGTCTAATGTCCATTCCTTGTGTTCTTTAGCCCAAACAAGTCTCTTCTGCTTGTTGCCTGTCCTTAGCAGTGGTTTCCTAGCAGCTATTTTACCATGAAGGCCTGCTGCACACAGTCTCCTCTTAACAGTTGTTGTAGAGATGTGTCTGCTGCTAGAACTCTGTGTGGCATTGACCTGGTCTCTAATCTGAGCTGCTGTCAACCTGCGATTTCTGAAGCTGGTGACTCGGATGAACTTATCCTCCATAGCAGAGGTGACTCTTGGTCTTCCTTTCCTGGGGGGTCCTCATGTGAGCCAGTTTCTTTGTAGCGCTTGATGGTTTTTGCGACTGCACTTGGGGACACTTTCAAAGTTTTCCCAATTTTTCGGACTGACTGACCTTCATTTTTTAAAGTAATGATGGCCACTCGTTTTTCTTTACTTAGCTGCTTTTTTCTTGCCATAATACAAATTCTAACAGTCTATTCAGTAGGACTATCAGCTGTGTATCCACCTGACTTCTGCCCCACACAACTCATGGTCCCAACCCCATTTATAAGGCAAGAAATCCCACTTATTAAACCTGACCGGGCACACCTGTGAAGTGAAAACCATTTCAGGTGACTACCTCTTGAAGCTCATCAAGAGAATGCCAAGAGTGTGCAAAGCAGTAATCAAAGCAAAAGGTGGCTACTTTGAAGAACCTAGAATAAAAGTCATATTTCAGTTGTTTCACACTTTTTTGTTAAGTATATAATTCCACATGTGTTAATTCATAGTTTTGATGCCTTCAGTGTGAATCTACAATTTTCATAGTCATGAAAATACAGAAAACTCTTTGAATGAGAAGGTGTGTCCAAAGTTTTGGTCTGTACTGTACGTTAACGTATGCATTTTTTTACTGGACTCTGCAGGATACAAAAACGTGGTGTTCTGCATATTTGTATATGATACCTTTTTTAATCAATGTATACTTCAAACAGATAGGAAAAACGTGATGTGAACCCACTGTTACATATGCACAAATGCGATGCCAGGGTGGTCATGGGGGAGGGGGGTGTACAAATATTTGCTGTGGGGCTCAGTCAGTTGTAGCTACTCCACTGGGCGATACAGCACTAAAGAACACAAGTGGTACTGCTGGATTTTTCTTCTAATCCTTGGCAACCCCTTCAAGTACAGTAAATGAGTAGGCACCAGTGTCCCAAGAGTAATGAGTGTAATGTACTGTATAAAAAAACTTACAGTATTTACAGAAATTTCAGAATATCATTGAAAAGATGCATAGCATATTTCATAGCCGTTTTCTGTCCGTCCAGTTTTCCTTCTTTGAAAAGGTAATCATTACTTTGGGAGATCCTGCTGGTTGGGAGTCTGTAGGGCAATGCTTCCTGAGAAAATGTGCTCCCCTCTAGTAAGAAGAAAAGTACCTCTCTAGTGCCACCTATAGATAGCCTCCCTGTAAGTCAATGTCCATCCCTTAAAGGGGTTCTCCAGGAATTAAAATGAAAATACTTAAATATAACTTTATTATAAATATATTCCCAAATACCTTTCTTTAGTTATAATGGCTTGTTTTGTCTGGGGAGCACTCATTAGGAGAAACAAAATGGCCACCAATAATAGACCGTTACACATTCCATTATTTACCAATCTCTCATTGTCCTCATAGCTTGATCCCACATATCCATTATTAGGGATACAAGTTTATACACTTCTTTTGAGGAGCTATATACCATATTATTGCCTGTCAAGGGTGTCTCTTTTTAAAATGAATTCTCATTAAAGATTTATTATTTTCTTTTCTCTACAGGCAGTGAACATTAACTATTTCGAGACGTATACCCCTTTTTTAACTGTACTTCCGTGATTATAACATCTGGGAGGAAATAATCTCCCAGTCCCTAACCAGCATTAATCTGCCTCCGACACATCCTCATGTTCTCTCTTGTCATTTGACCTTATAACAGAAGAAATCTCAAGACTTCTCTCCTTCTCATCCAGCTACCTGCAGTAGTGATCCTTTTCCCTCACACCTCCTCCAGTCCCTCTCCCCAGCTGTCATTAGTCATTTACTTTAACTACAATATTTAAATTCTCTCTCTTCTGGCATCTTTTTTTCTCTTTTAAACACATTGTTATAAATCCACAAATTAAAAAAAAAATCTCTGGACCTGTCCTGCACTATCCATCTGTCTCTAATATCCCCTTCATCTTTAAATTGGATTGCCTGGTCAACTCTTGCCTAATAATCTACCTTGCTGCAAACTCTCTTCTTGACCCCTTACAATCTGGTTTCTAGACTTTACGCTCTACAGAAACTACCCTTACCCAAGTGCCTAATGAACTCATGACAGCTAAAAGTAAAGGCAACTGTTCTCTACTTATTCTTCTGGATCCCTCTGCAGCATTTGATACTGTGGCACACCACTCTATTTGCCTCAAGGACACTGCCTTCTTTGTTTTCTTGCTGTCTCTCTTTCAGTGTTGTATTCTACGGCTCTACATCTTCCTCTCTTGCTGTTGCGGTTCATCAAGATTCAGTCCTAGGTTCTCTCTACTGTATTCAGCAGACAGCCAGATTCGGTTTTTAGTACCATCTCTGTGCTGATGACACCTAACCATATACTTCTTTCCATGATATCACCCCAGCCAATACTACAAAACACCAGTGACAGTCTGTCTGCTGTCTCTAACATTACGTCCTCTATCTGAAACTGAATCACTGAAAAACTGAACTTCTTGACTTTCCTCCATCTACTAACCTCCGTAAACTTGATATCTTAAATAATCTAAGATAAACATCTTCCATAATTTTAACCTCCCACTCCTGCCATCAAGACTTTTCTTGAGCTGATCCAGTTCTATAGAATGCATCACCCTGGACATTAATTACCAAGTTCTTTCATTTTAAATGAGCCTTTAAACATATCTTTTTAAGCATGCTTGTATGCTCCTGTTGTCATGCCAATGCTTCATCTGAGGGCTACAGTAGTTACACACACACCAATATATGGATAGGAATTTTTGAGCAGGAGCGAGGAGTTCTGTGATTTTTTTCTCCTTCCTTTATTCCTGGGGTATATATTGCACCTATTTTCCTTGAGCTTTATTGTTCTCCCTGGGCTTCATCAAGTCAGATTTGTTATACGTTTGTTTTGTGTTTTTTTCATTATGTCACAGCTAGCAGTTTAGAAAATAGTGGCCATCGTATGGTATTCCACAATGTTATGTAGGTGGTAAGGTTAAATGGATTGTTTAGATTGGTTTAATTAATAAAGCTGTGGTCAACCCCTACTTGTGGTACTGGAGACTATCAAATAAGTGATTGGGGTAGTGTCTTTTATTTGTTACCTGGGACAAACTGTTCACTACAGAGTGATGGGTTAGTATGTTCCCCTCAGTCTATAAAAGAGGAGAAAAGAGATATGATTGAGTGACCAAAGATACCTCCCCATAACCTCCAAAATTATCTACAAAAATATCTTGCTGTCCCCAGTGACTGGCAGGAAAGGAGTTCCAGGGAGGAAACCACTGATCTAATAAGTTAAACCTAATAAGATATTTTACGTATACTTGAATTAAATGAAAATACCCTGTTGAGTGATACAGAAGTCTCTACAAGTCTGTGTTATGAACCCATATACTGTACCTCTTAATCCTATGGCCCCTTTGAGAAAGAACTATAGTAACCAATTACATTTCATTGCTCTGGAAAATGAACGGTTGTTCGGGTCACAAAAAATTTTGGTACCAGGTCACAAAACCCCTTTTATGCAGGAAGGCTGATGCTTGTTTGAAGACTCCCCATGTTGGCATGACATTCTCATTTGTCGTTTGTCTCATAATGTGTGAAATTTCAGAGCCGTAGAGTGAAGATACTGTTGGAATGTATCAATGTCCATACAAAGCAAACATGTAGTCATGGCAACCAAAGGGATTGTCCCATGGAAAATATTCTACTCTTAAAGATAAGATTAGAGATGAGCGAGCATACTCGTCCGAGCTTGGTGCTCGTTCGAGTATTACGGTACTCGTAAGTGCTCGCTGCTCGGACCAGTATCTCGCCATGCTCGAGGAAATGGCAACTTCCGCATCGTGCTTTTTTGGCGTCTAAAAACACAGCCAATCACAAGCCAGGAGACTCTACAGTACACCCAGCATCACGTAGGGCCCTTACATGTCGATAGCAGGGGTTGGCTGGCCTGATCAGGTGACCCTGGAATATACTAGTGACTGGCCGCGGCGCTCGGCTCAGATGCCGTCTGGATGTCGTTAGGGATAGAGCTGCTGCCTTTCAGGGACAGTGTTAGGGCCTGCATTTAGTTGTCTGTTAGGCAGGGATCACCCACAAAGAACCCAACAGCCCTTCTAAGGGCTAGAAGACATTTTATTTATTTATTTTTGTCACATGTCTGGCTGGCACTAGTAGTGCAGCTATCGCCATATCTAACCCTGTTTTTTTTTATTGTTCTATCTCAGTGATACAAATCCATTGCACACAGCACTGTGTAACCTTTCTGTGTGTCACAGTTCAGCACTGACTCACTCCAATCCATATATACTGTCCAGGTCACGCTTTCTGTACGTCACACAATACAACCAAGTCATTTGCTACCAATATCATCTTCAGCTTGATCCAGAAAACTCTCTGTGCGACATTTGTCTGGGTCGCAGAATAAATAGCCACCGTTAACAGGGTGTCAGTGAGTTCTACCATAGTTCTTGCACGTCACGTTCCCAAAAAAACAAAATATAAAAAATTTTTTTTATTTTTTCAGTTGTTTTAGCTCAGTGATACAATCCATTTTACTCAGGCTTGTGGTAACTTTCTGTGTGTCATAGTTCAGCACATTCGCTCCATCCGTATATACTGTCCCAGGTGACACTTTCTGTACGTCACACAATACAACCAAGTCATTTGCTACCAATATCATCTACCGCTGATCCAGAAAAGTCTCTGTGCGACATTTCTCCTGGGTCGCAGACTAAAATAGCCACCGTTAACAGGGTGTCAGTCAGTCCTACCATAGTTCCTGCACGTTACGTTCCAAAAAAAGAAAATATAAAAAAAAATATAATTTTTTCAAGTTGTTTTAGCTCAGTGATACAAATCCATTTTACCTCAGCTTTGGTGCAACCTTTCTGTGTGTCACAGTTCAGCACATTCCGCTCCATCCGTATATACTGTCCAGGTGACACTTTCTGTACGTCACACAATACAACCAAGTCATTTGCTACCAATATCATCTACCGCTTGATCCAGAAAACTCTCTGTGCGACATTTGTCTGGGTCGCAGACTAAAATAGCCACCGTTAACAGGGTGTCAGTCAGTTCTACCATAGTTCCTGCACGTCACGTTCCCAAAAAAAAAAACAAAATATAAAAAAAAAATAAAAAAATATTTTTTCAGTTGTTTTAGCTCAGTGATACAAATCCATTTTACTCAGCTTTGTGTAACCTTTCTGTGTGTCACAGTTCAGCACATTCGCTCCCATCCGTATATACTGTCCAGGTGACACTTTCTGTACGTCACACAATACAACCAAGTCATTTGCTACCAATATCATCTACCGCTTGATCCAGAAAACTCTCTGTGTGACATTTTGTCTGGGTCGCAGACTAAATAGCCACCGTTAACAGGGTGTCAGTCAGTTCTACCATAGTTCTTGCACGTCACGTTCCCAAAAAAAAAAAATATAAAAAAAAAAATATATTTTTTCAGTTGTTTTTAGCTCAGTGATACAAATCCATTTTACTCAGCTTTGTGTAACCTTTCTGTGTGTCACAGTTCAGCACATTCGCTCCCATCCGTATATACTGTCCAGGTGACACTTTCTGTACGTCACACAATACAACCAAGTCATTTGCTACCAATATATCATCTACCGCTTGATCCAGAAAACTCTCTGTGCGACATTTTGTCTGGGTCGCAGACTAAATAGCCACCGTTAACAGGGTGTCAGTCAGTTCTACCATAGTTCCTGCACGTCACGTTCCCAAAAAAAAAAAAAAAAAATATAAAAAAAAAAAATAAAATAATTTTTTTCAGTTGTTTTAGCTCAGTGATACAAATCCATTTTACTCAGCTTGTGTGTAACCTTTCTGTGTGTCACAGTTCAGCACATTCGCTCCCATCCGTATATACTGTCCAGGTGACACTTTCTGTACGTCACACAATACAACCAAGTCATTTGCTACCAATATCATCTACCGCTTGATCCAGAAAACTCTCTGTGCGACATTTTCTCTGGGTCGCAGACTAAATAGCCACCGTTAACAGGGTGTCAGTCAGTTCCTACCATAGTTCCTGCACGTCACGTTCCCCAAAAAAACAAAATATAAAAAAAAAAAAAAAAATATTTTTTCAGTTGTTTTAGCTCAGTGATACAAATCCATTTTACTCAGCTTTGTGTAACCTTTCTGTGTGTCACAGTTCAGCACATTCGCTCCCATCCGTATATACTGTCCAGGTGACACTTTCTGTACGTCACACAATACAACCAAGTCATTTGCTACCAATATCATCTACCGCTTGATCCAGAAAACTCTCTGTGCGACATTTGTCTGGGTCGCAGACTAAATAGCCACCGTTAACAGGGTGTCAGTCAGTTCTACCATAGTTCCTGCACGTCACGTTCCCAAAAAAACAAAATATAAAAAAAAAAAAAAATATTTTTTCAGTTGTTTTAGCTCAGTGATACAAATCCATTTTACTCAGCTGCGTGTAACCTTTCTGTGTGTCACAGTTCAGCACATTCGCTCCCATCCGTATATACTGTCCAGGTGA